>PVJX010003416.1:0-109168 GCA_004027295.1 Dolichotis patagonum | reverse complement strand
TCTATTCTTCTGTCTGTGTCTTCTTGAGAGGTACCCAGCCCTTCTTTTATTAATCTACTTATCTCTTGTTTAATTTGAATTAATATTTCAGTTTTGGTCCCGCTTACGAGGTCTTGAATATATCTCTTTATGTTCGCTAATGCTGTGTTTGATGTTGCATTTTTGCTGCCCTCAGTCTCTTTTGTATTTACCTCTCCTGCATCAATGTTCTCAAGGTTGGGGGCTGGGAGTGTTTTCTTCTCCCTTTCGTCATGTTTTTGGTTCCTTCCATACAAGTGTACAGTGTAGTTCCCAGACCCTTTTCTTGTTGTTTAAGGCTCCTCTAGAGGGTGCAGGCTAGGAGCTTTAGCCCTCTTCAACAGGTTATCTGAGATTAGAGTTCACCCACCGGCAGTGTGTGCTAGCTCCTCCCTTCTGGGCCAGTCAACCTTTGCAGGCCTTCACTGCATCAGTGTGCACTGATCTCAGGGAAGTAACTGGGTCCCCGCCAGGGGCGTGGCCTAGTCCAAGCAGATTCCACCAATCTGCTCGGCAAGGGGAGTAACCAGCTAAAGCCACTTCCTTATGGAGTTAGGGCTGCCCTGCCCAAATCCAACATGTCATCCAGTTGGTCTCCCCTTTCCCTTGGGAGGGTCTTATTCCCATCACTCACTGTGTCCCCGAGAACTGCTGGACTGCCCGACCTCCGACTTCAGCGCGACTGCGGTGGGAATTCACGGTGCCTCTGGGTGGGTTGTGTGCAGTGCCAGTCCCGGCAAGCTGCACGCCGGGCTGTTCAGCTCCGCGCTCCGGCGGCTCAAGCCAGACGCTTCGGCGCCGATTGCTTGTTCAGGTTGGGCGGAATTCAGGTGTCTCAAGGTGGGTGCTGTGCTCGCTGATCTTATCTTCACTAATAGTAGCCCCAGGACCTCTTATTCGAGCGGGTTTTTGCGCTCTAGTTTCTTTCTGGGTTGTGAGAGTCTATCTCTCTCTGTTTGGGTCTCTCCAGGGTGTTTTATTCTGGCATTTGAGCGGTCTCTCTCAGAGAGGATCTCTCTCCTGCTACCTACCAGTCCGCCATCTTTTCTCTCCTCCTGAGACACTCCTTGAAGTGAACATTTTTTTTTCTTCTTCTTTTTGTCTTTCTTGGTTTTCATTTTTTTTTCTTGATTGTTCTTGTTTTTACATGAATGTGAACATTGTTTCTAGGGTGTGTGTGTGTGTGTGTGTGTGTGTTTTAAAGTACTGGGTATTGAACTCAGGATCTTGCACTTGGCAGGCAGGCTCTTATGCCACTGAACTATATCCCTGACCCTAGGAGTTTTTTTTGTTGTTGTTGTTGCTGTGTTCTATTCTGGTCTTGTTTTTAATTTTTCCTTCTCTTGTTCTCTTCTGTCTTCTTCACTAGTTTCCCAAAGTTTGGGTAATCTTCCTTTGTCCTCCAGCCTTGCTTCTAATCTCTTCGTGTTCTTCTACTTCTCTGTTTTTTCCCCAACCTCTTTTAAATTTTCTCACAAGGATAAAAAATCACCATACTGAGAGGATATTTGCTGCATACAATTATCTTGTTTGTTTTAGATTTTGTTATATAACCATAAACTCTAGTTCATATGGTGAAAAGTAGCAAGTTAATACCATGGTTTGTCATTTTCTAGCCTGTATTTTTGCAGTTGTTATTATTGATTGTACTACTTTAGCCAAGGTGACATAATTGTTCTAATCAGTTGTTCTTCCTGGTATACCAAGACTGAAATTGCCTCAGGGTCATAAAAAACACTATAGGCCAATGTCAGAGAACCAGGGGCTAGGCCAAATAGGCAACAGTTTTTCATCCCCAATAAATTGAAAAGGTATGCAGGCTCTTTCAACAGACTCAAAATGCAAAAGCCAGCTACACCTGAAAGACATTGTGAGTAGTCATTTCCTAAGGGTTCTATGGACTAGCAATAAGGCTACTTGCCATTAGCAATTTACAAGCAGCAACCCAGGAATTAAACTAAAAAAAAAAAAAAAAAAAAAAAAAAAAAAAAAAAAAAAAAAAAAAAAAAAAAAAAAAAAAAAAAAAAAGGAAACAAAAAGAAAATAAGAAGACACTTAGGCAGGGTGCAACCCCAGACTTCTAGCTCACTAAAGGTAAACCCAGGGGGCAATAGGGTAAAACAGTTTGAAAACCATTCACATGTACTCTCTGAAGTGGTAACAGTGGAAGTAACAAAACAGATAAATGAGGCTCTAGGAAAAAAAAAATCAAACCAGAAATAATTTTTCAGATAACTACAGAGATATTGGATGGTGGCCATAATGAAAGACATGCATAATGACTTTAGAGCTGATGCAGAAAAAAAAAATTTCTTAGGAAAATAATGGAAATCATGAATGCTTAACTTTGGAAAAAAATGGAATCTGTGAAACAGATTCAAACAAATATCTAGGAGATTAAAAATTCAAATGAATATTTATACAGCAGAATGGACTGTAAGAGGCAGAATATCAGATACAAAACTTTTTGTTGTTGTTGTTGTTGTTGTTTTTAATCAGTACCAGGGATCGAGCTCATGACCATGTGCTTGCAAGGCAGGCGCTTATGCCACTGAGCTAAATCCCCAGTCCTGTTTTTGGTTTTTGAGGTAGGGTCTTGCTGTGTAGTCCAGAATGGCCTTGAGCTCGTGATGTAGCTCAGGCTGGCCTCAAACTTTAGCAATCCTCTTTCCTCAGCCTCCTGAGTGCTGGGGTTATAGCATGCACTACCATGCCTGGCAAGATTTCTTAAAAATGCCAAAGGACCATGAAAAGTCATTCCAACAGCTCGTATATGCTACAAAGAAGAATAACTTAGGATTGATTGGTGTCAGTGAAAAAGCAGGAGATAGTGCAAACTTCATAAAAAACCTGTTCATAGAAGTAATGACAGAAAACTTCCTAAGTATAGAAGAAGAATCTGACATACAACTAAATGAGGCATATGAGCTTCAGTTAACCATAATGAAAAAAATTACACCAAATCATATAATAGTCAAGATTCCAGACCTTTATCATGAGATTAGTATATTAAAAACTGTTAGAGAAAAGAAAAAAGTCACTATAAACGAAAACCATCAGAATCACAGTGGAATTCTGAACAGAAAGCCTCAAGTCAAGGAGAAATTGGAGTAAAGTATTTCAGGCCCTCAAGAAACAACCTCCAAACCAGGTTGAGGTACTTCACAAGCTTATCTTTCAAAATTGATGGACAGGCTGGGATTTAGCTCAGTGGCCTAAGTGCCTTCCTGGTAAGTGTGAGGTAGTGAGTTTGATCCCCAGTACCAAAACGAAACAAACAAAAATTGATGGACAGGGTTGGAGGACCAAGATAGTGAAGTGGTAAGCAGCAGAGAAAACAGCCTCTCTGAGAGTTGCTGTCCAGATACTGGAATATAGCATCGTGAAGAAGACAAGAAGGAAAGTGGTTCCACTGGACCCAGAAAGAATCTGAAGTGCAAATTGAAGCCCACAGAGAGAGTGAAGAGAAAAACTTTAATGAAGAAAAAGGTGGTAGCCGGCAGTGCATTCTCCCAGAGATGGGTCTCACTGCACAAGAGGAGCAGTTCAAACCTAAGGATGCACAGTCATGGTGAAAGTCATAGCTGGCAATCCTGAAAGCCTCTGCAGAGAGATGCAGTAGTGGAGGGGAGCAACAGATGTGAGGGACTGCACTGGCTGGTGGTGAGTGCAGAGGACTTAGTCCTCCCATGGGAGACAGTGATTAGCTGGGAGCCATCTTGGAAATGGACCAGCTGAGCTCAGAACTCAGAACTACTGCTGGCTTCATCTAACAGATCCCAGCAGAGCTCAGACCTATGGAAATTGTTTGGACAGTGGTGAACCCAATGTGTCTGGTCCTGGGGTAGGCCTGCTGAGATCCACTACCCCACCAAAAAGCTACTGTGGCTTACTAGGTTAGATTGGCACAATTCAGGACTCTGTCTCCACAGGTTGTCTACCAGTGAAACCAGAGAAAATCCTGAAAGTGGACCATTTCTCTTTCTTTTTATTTCTCTCTTTCTCCTTCATTGTTTTTATGAGTGTGAACATAGTTGCTAGCCTCTTTGTGGGTGTGGTTCAGTTTTGTTTTTCCTTTTATCTCTTCCATCTGTCTTTTTCTTTTGCACAAGTTTCCCAAAGTTGACGTGATCTCGATTTGTTCTCCAACCTTACTTTTAATCTCTTCTTCTCTAATTTCTCCTTAGTCCATTTTAAATTTTAACCTCCATCAGAAAAATTGACACATTAAGGACTCATACTGCGTATAATTTTCCAGTTTGTTTTACATTTTGTTATGTAATCACAAATCAAGTTCATACAGTTAAAAGTGGTAAATTAAGGGTTAGCTCAGTTTGTCATTTTCTAGGCTATGTTTGATGCTGTTGATACCACTGTAGCCAAAATTGACACAATTGTTCTAAACAGCTGTTGGTCCTGGTATTCCATAACTGAGATTGACTAAGGGTCACAGAAAATCTGTGGCAAAATGCCAAAAAGCCATGGATTAGGCCAAACGAACAACTTTTCATCTCCAACAAATTGACAAGGTAAGATCTTCCAACAGGGGCCAGGAATTTAGCTCAGTGGCATAAGTGCCTGCCTGGCAAGCACAAGGTTGTGAGTTCAATCCCTGGTAACAAAAAAAAAAAAAAAAAAAAAAAATCTTCCAACAGATTCAAACCCAAAAACCAGCTACACCAGGAAGATACCTAGGGGTCCTAAATATTAGCAATAAAGCAATCCACCATAAGCAATTTATGAGCATCACCCCAGGAATTAAACTAAAAAAAGAGAAAAGGAAATGAGAAGATGTTTAAGCAAAATGTAGTCCCAGCCATCCAGTTCACCAAAGGCAAATATGGGGGCAATGAGGTGGGACAGGCTGAAAGCTCCCCACCAGCCTCTCCAAAGTGGCAATTACAAAGCAATTGAATGAGGCTCTAGAAAAAAATGAAATAAGAAATAATCTCAGATAACTACAGAGATTACCAAAATACACACCACGCTTAGCGATGTTAGAACAAAGATAGACAAAAAGCCAGACCAGCTTAAGAAACTTATGGAAGCTCAGCATAGGAAATAAATGGAACCCATAAAGCATATTCAAGCAGATATTCAGGAGGATAAAAATTCCATTGGAATTATTCAAAGCAGGGTAGGCCAATGTGAGGATAAGATCTCAGATACTGAAGACAGACTTGCAGTTAACGACCAGGAAAAGAAAGATTTCTCAAAAATACCAAAGGACCCTGAGAAATCAATCCAGCAGCTGCCAGATGAGACAAAGAAGAATAGTGTAAGATTGATTGGAGTCAATGGAAAAACAGGAGATAATCACAAATGACATTAAAATATGTTCACACTTCATGACAGAAAACTTTGCTGGTAGAGAAAAAGAATTTGATATGCATATGGATGAGGCATAGAGAACTCCAGTTAGCCATGATAAAAAAAAGAATCTACAGCCAGGCATATCGTAGTCAACATTCCAGAAATTCAACACAAGAATAGAATTCTAAAAGCTGTTGGTGAAAAGAAACAAATCACATGTAAAGGAAAGCCCATGAGAATTACAGTTTACTTCTTAGCACAAACTCTCAAGTCAAGGAGAGCTTGGAATGAAGTACTCCAAGTTCTAAAGGAAAACAGCTTTCAACCCAGATTGATGTATCCTAAAAAACTATCTTTCAAAATTGATGGAGAAATAAGATACTTCTATGACAAAGAACATGTGAGGAAATTTATGCCCACCAAACCAGCACTCCAGAATGTTCTAAAGGACATTCTAGAAAGAGATAATGAGGACTATGGCTCCATGAATCCCAACAGAAGGAATCCACTGGGGAAGGCAAACAATTGGAGGGAAAAAAAAAAAAAGGCAGAGGGAGCCAACGACAGGAAAATAACATGACAAGAATAAGTCAATACATATCAGTTGTAACCATCAATGTTAATGGTCTCAATTCACCAGTCAAAAGACACAGACTTGCAGAATGGATCAAGAAGCAAGATCTAACAATATGCTGTATACAAGAAACATTAATTAAAAAAGAAATTCATAAACTGAAAGTCAAAGGATGGAAAACAATATTCCATGTAACAGGAACCCACCTATTCTATTTGCAGACAGTGAATTTCAAGCCAAGACTGATTAAGAGAGATAAAGAAGTTCAATATATCCTCTTAAAGAGAACAACCCAACAGGAAGAGATAACAATAATAAATATATATGCGACAAATACCAGTGCACCCAACTATATAAAATAATTACTAACAGATATAATAAAAAAATCAAATAAGCCCTAATGCAATTGTATTGGGAGACCTCAATATCCCACTGTCACAAAAAGATCAACTAGAAAAAATCCAATAATGAAATTTTAGAACTAAAACTGTTGAACAAATGGACTTAGTAGATGTCCACCCCACAACATCAGAATATATATTCTTCTCAACTGCACACAGGATGTTCTCTAAAATAGACCATATGCTGGCTCATAGAACATACGTAAGTAAATGTAAAGGAATTGAAATTATCCCATGCATACTATCAGACTACAGTGCAATGAAATTGGAAATCCATGGCAAAAGAAACCAAATGAACTTCATAAAAAACATGGAAATTAAATACTACCCTACTGAACAACCATTCAGTCACAGATGAAATTAAAGAAATTAGACAGTTTTTACAGTTCAGTGGTAACAACAATACAACATACTAGAACTTGAGGGTCACAATGAAAGCAGTCTTAAGAAGGAAATTTATAGCGGTTAATACCCATATCAGGAAAACAGAGCAAGCTCATATAAACAACTTAATGGTGAGCCTCAAACTTCTACAAAAAGAAAAGTGAGATAAGCCAAAATCTTATGTAAGGGAAGAAATTATAAAGATCATAGCAGAAATTAACACACTGGAGACTAACAATACATTACAAAGAATCAGTGAATTAAAGAGTTGGTTCTTTGAAAGAGTAAATAAAATTCACAAACCTTTGTTCAACCTTATAAAAAAAAGGAAAAGACTCAAATTATGCAATTAGGAATGAAAAGGGTGAAATCACAACACATCCTACAGAAATCCAGAAGATTATACCTACTTTGAAAACTTGTATTCTAATAAGATGGAAAATACAGAAGAAATGGACAGATTCCTAGATACATATGAATTACCAAAGCTGAATCAAGAAGATATAAAATTCCTAAATAAACCAAAATCAATGAAATCAAAGATGTAATTAAAAACCTACCAACAAAGAGAAGCCCGGGTCCTGACAGATTCACTGCTGAATTCTACAAGAAATTTAGAGAAGACCTAACACTACTACTTCTCAAAATCTTCAATGAAATTGGAAAAAAAAAAAAAAAGCAATATTCCAAAATTCATTCCTAGAAACAAGCATTATCCTGATACCAAAACCAGAGAAGGACCCTACTAAGAGAGAATCACAGGCCAATTTAAATGGTGCTAGAAAAACTGGCTCTACCCGTGCCGAAGATTAAAACTAGACCTATATCTTTCACCATGCACTAAACTAAAATTGAAATGGATCAAAGATCTTAAATTTTTTTTTTGTACTGGGGCTCGAACTCACGACCTTGCGCTTGCCAGGCAGGCACTTAAGCCACTGAGCTAAATCCCCAGCCCAAAGATCTTAATGTTAAAATGGAAATGTTAAATCTGCTGGAAGATAGAGTAGGTAAAACTCTTGAAGACATTGGTGTAGGCAAAGACTTTATGAATAAAACCCAGATTGCACAGGAAATATCACAAAGAATCAACAACTAGGATCTCATCCTATTGAAAAGCTTTTGTACAGCAATAGAAACAACCAACAGAGTGAAGACACAACCCATAGTGTGGGAGAAAATGTTGGCAGCTGTTCCTCAGACAAAGGGTTACTATGGAGACCATATAAAGAACTCAAAAAGTCCCTCCTAGATTTAAAGACCCAATCCAAAAATGGGCATCTGAGATGAATACACACTTCTCAGATGAAGAAATACAAATAGCAAATAAATATGTGAAAAAATGTTCAGATCATTGTTCATTCAAGAGATGCAAATTAAAACAACACTGAGATTCTATCTCACCCTGGAAAGAATGACTATTATAAAGAAATCAACCAATAACAAATGCTGGAGGGGCTGTGGGAAAAAAGGAACCCTTCTCCACTGTTGGTGGGAGTGTAGACTGGTGAAGCCATTGTGGAAATCGACATGGAGTTTCCTCAAAAAAACTAGAATTACAGGTCCCATTCAACCCAGTCATTTCCCTTCTGGGTATCTTCCCAAAAGAATTAAAAACATACCACAGTGACATATGTGCATCCATGTTTATAGCAATATAATTTGTAATAGCTAGATCTTGGAAACAGCCCAAATGACCATCAGTCATGGATGGATAAAGATGTGATATATGTGTGTTACAGTGGAGTACTGCTCTGCCATCAAGAAGAATAAACCTGAGACATTTCTAATTAAATGATGCACCTTGATGCACTTTTTTGGGGGGGACAGTGTCTCGGTATGTAGTTCAGGCTGCCTTTGCACTCACTATGTAGCCCAGGCTGGCCTCAAACTCATGGTGATCCTCTTGCCTCATCCTTTTGAGGTCTGAGATTACAAGTGTGTGCCACCATGCCTGGCTAAGACCATACTTTTAAGTGAAATAAATCAGACATGTTTAAATAGCACATTGTTGTCAGGCACAGTGGTGCACACCTGTAGTCAGTCCTAGCAGTTGGGAGGCTGAGACAGGAAGATTGCTGCAAGTTCGAGACCAGCCTGGGCTAAAAAGTGAGCTCAAAAACATAAATACATACATACACAGCACATTGTTTCTTTGTAAGAAACCAAACTGTAAATAAGGAGCAAAATGTATAATAAATATTGAGAAATGGGAAGAAAATGTTCAAATGAGAAGGGGAACAAGGGAGGGAGGAGGGGGAAGGAAGGAATGAAGGACAAGAAAAAAAGAATAGAAGGAAAAAATGGAAAGAAAGGTTATTTAAATTAGGAGAGGAAGAGAGGTTGAAGGGAGGGAAGGAGAATGGGGAAACAAAAAGCAAGATATATCATATACTGGTACAGATTCCCTGTAATGCATGTTACCATTATGTATACTTAAAATACACCAATAATTTTTTTTGTTACCAATAAAAATTTTAAAACACCAAAAAAAAAAAAAAAAAAAGTAAGAAGCTGGGCAGCCAGCCCCAAGAGCCCCTGTTGTGCTTGATCCAGTTTAGCTTTGGTAGGGATGACTTCCCAAGGAGAGTGAGCTGGGAGGATAAGGCCTGGCTGAGGAAGCAACAGAGGTCCCAGATGGGGCCAGGCTTGCATGTGACTGGTGACCTCTCCTACCTGAACCACTGGGTCAGTGCTTCAATCACTGCTTTTCCTGGCTTTTCCTTCCTTTGGGTCTGAGCCCCATTTGTCACCAGAGCTGGGCAACAAAGGACAAGGAGCAGCTGTGGGTGATGGCAGTCCTGTCACCTCCTGCAGTAGTAAGGCATCTGCTTTCTTTGCCTGCTGGCATCTTGTGAAGCAGCCATAGAAGTCTGAGCCCAGTGGACTGTTGGTGTTTCCCTAGGTGGAAGTGTTTCCCTTCTAGACCCAGAGTTTAAAGCCTAGGGAATACAGGGTTGTGGGAGAGGCTGTGGGACAACTCTTGCATCTGCCCTTGTTCCTAGACCCATGTCTGGGTCCTGCATTCACTGTTGTCTTCCTTTGCTAGAAAAATACCTTGGGCTGGGTGTGAGGCTGCATGCCTGTAATCTCAGCCCTTGGGAGACTGAGGCTGGAGGATTGCCATGATTTTGAGGCCAACATGGGTTACATAGTAAGATCAGGGCACCCCTGGACTACATATTGAGACCCTTTCAGAAAGCAAAGACAATTTTTAAAAAAGGTGTCTTAGTATCCTGGGTGAGGGCCCCAACAGTGATACCTTTGCATTGTGGTCCTGGAAGTAGAAGGCCACCTTGTGAGTGCAAGCCAAGTGGCTTGTGTCTGGAACTGGTGGGTATACCATCTCCACAGCAGTGAGACCGGAGTCACTTTTTTTTGTTTGTTTGTTTTAGTTTGGTTTGATTTGGTTTTTTGAGACTGGAACTCATTGTGTAACCCAGGCTGGGCTTGAATTTGTGGTGACCCTTCTCCCTCAGCCTCCTAAGTGCTGGGATTACAGGCATTTACTACCATGCCCTGGCTGAGTTCTTCTTTGCTAGTGGTTTGGAATCTGGACTGCTTGTTAAGGGCTTCCTGATTTGGGCCCATGTAGGGATGTGCTCTCTCCCATGAGAGTGTGCCCTTCCCCTTGTCAGAGAGTATCTTTTCCTTGGCAGGAAAACTTGTCTCCAGTTGTTACTCCTGTCCTGCTACTCTCAACGTGGGCCACCTCTGTTGTAGAACCACTGCTCCCCCTGCCCTTCAGCATGAGGGAAAGCAGAAGGTGGCCACTAGAGGGCGTGTCAGTCTCGTGGATGGCCGACCTTGGCTACCTGTGCTCTCCACAGCCCTGGTGCTGCCTGCTGGACCCAGTGAGGATAGGGCCACTACAGCCCTGTTCACTCCACCCACAGCACCGTCCAGACCAGAACAGATTTAGGACACACTGATTTGGACCCAGCCTTACGCCCCAGTACTCAGCTCAGCTGTTGCAGTGTTCCCTGGGTGCGTGCATCCCTAACCCCAGTGCTGTGAGCACTGCCACCATCCTCAGCATCATTCACTGGGCTCCGTGTGCCTCTGTCACAAAGCTCCATGGTGACTGAACCTAGGTCTCCATCTTCTGACAGCAGGTAGAGTGGGAAGTATATATTTGCCCGTCATCTCTACCTGCTGTCTCTTCTATCCTGTCTCCCTGTGTTCTTGTCCGCCAGGTCCCTCTGTTCCTGCTTGGCTTCAGATCTGGCTTCACTGTCCCCAGCTGTTTTTTGCTGTCATTATCCTCTGTCTCTGTCGGTCATTGCCCTTTCTGCCATCTCTGTCATGTCTCTGGTTGTCCCCTTTCTGCCCTTGCTGTCCAGTCCTCTGTCTCCCCTTTCTCAGCTCTCTGCTTTCTTTGTTTCTATGTACCTCCAGACCAGAGCTGTGGAGTGGAGCAGTTTAGGAGCGGGGTCTTGGGCTGTGTCTGGAGCTAGTGTGGCATGTAGCAGGTACTCAGTGAACTCTCCCTGGACAGACTTTGCCTGGAGTGACACAGACTCTGGGGGCCTGCCAAGTGTGCCTGGGAAGCCTGGCTTTCAGGCCCTCTTGGGGTGGGACTCCGTCTCACGCAGACGGCCCTGCTTGTCTGCTGGCCCTCCATCCCCTCCATTTCTTGGCCTTCTTTCCCCCTTGGCAGCATATACCAGGGTTTATGTATCTTTGCTTATGCTCTTCCATTTTCCCTGAACGCCTTGCACTCCCTAGGGAAAGCTCTGCTTGTCCTTCAGGGTCCCAAAGGACCACCTGGGCTATCTAGTCCAGCCCTCAGCATCCAGCTCGGTGGTCGCTGGGGCTGGTTGTGAGGTGCTCTGTCCAAGCATCCAGGTTGGGGCTGTGTGTGAAACAAGGCACTCACTTGAATCCAAGACCAGACCTTCACATTGAGCTATATGCCCTTGCTCCTCCCCTCAACCTCAGTTCGTTCATTCTCTTTCTGCCTTTCCCTGTCTGTCTCTGTCTCTCCCTCTCTCTTGCTTTGTTTTGCTCTGCTCTGTTCTGCTTTTCTCTTTTCTTTTCTCTCCCCTCTTTTCTTTTTCTTTTTCTTTTTTCCATTCTTGCAGTTCTGGAAGTTGAACCCAGGGCTTCATGCATGCTAGACAAGCATTCTACCATGAACTACATCCCTGTGTCTTGTTTTTAGCTAATAAACTTTATTTTCTAGAATAATTTTACAGAAAAATTGAACAGATAGTACAGAGATTTCTCATGCCTCTAACCCCACTTCCCCTTGCATTGGGATGGTACATTGTTGCAGTTAATGAACTGATATTGATGCATTATTAACTAAGACCTAGTTTACCTTAGGGTTTCCTCTTGTTATGGCTTGTGTTTAGATGTCTCCCTAAAGCCTCTTGTAGTCAGTGATGGGGCTTTTTCAGAAGTGACTGAATCTACAGTATGTGATGCTAGAATTGATTCACGGTGCAATGCTAGGCTCAAGGGCACTTGGATTAAGAGTGTGGATGCTACCCCCTGCCAAGTGTCCTGGATAAGATATAAGGGTTAAAGACAGCTATGATCAACTCTTGTTGCTTTTGCTGTCTTCT
Organism: Dolichotis patagonum; assembly: GCA_004027295.1. NCBI lineage: Eukaryota > Metazoa > Chordata > Mammalia > Rodentia > Caviidae > Dolichotis > Dolichotis patagonum. The sequence goes on along the minus strand of PVJX010003416.1, from coordinate 96,908 downwards.
GCCACCGTGAACTGTTTTTCTTCTGTGATGCCCCTCATCCAAGCCACCGTGCCTTAGAGCCAGCTGATTATAGAATGAAACCTCTACAGATCATGAGCTAAATAAAGCTTTCCTCTCTTAACTTGTAGATAAAAATATTAAATATTTTTGCTCTCAACAATGAAAAGAGTGACTAAGGCAACTATTTGGTACATTATGTATCTTGATAAATATGTCCATTATGGTATTATACAGAATAGTTCTGCTGCCATAAAGTTCATCCTCCCTATGGGCCTCTTGCTAAAAAACTGAAAAGCACTGATCTTTCTGCTGTCTCTATAGAATTTGCCTTTCCCAGAATGTCAGTAGTTGGAATCATATAGTATGTGGCATGTACGTACGCATGTGTGTGTGTGCTGGAATCTGAGCCTTCACACTGAGCTACATCCCCAGTCCTATTTATTTATTTATTTTTGAGATAGGATCTCACTAAATTGCTCAGGCTGGGGTTGAATTTGTGAGCCTCCTGCCTCAGCTTCCCAGAGTGCTGGAATTATAGGCATGTGTCACCACGCCTTGGTAGTATGTGGCTTTCTTCACTTAATGATGTCTCATTTGAAGTTCATCTGTTTTAATAGACTGATTTTTTTTTTTAAATTTGTTAAAAAAACCAAACATTTTCATTTTAACCCTTTTCAAATGGATAGTCCAGTAGTATGTTTACATTGTTGTGAAATAGATATCTAGAACTTTTTCATCTTGTAAAATTGAAACTATATCCGTTAAACAGCCATTTCTCTTTGTACCATTCCTAGTCCCAGGAAACTACCATTCTGTTTTCTATATCTGTGAATTTGACTACTTTAGATATTTCATAAAAGTGATACCTCATAAAAGTGGAATCATATACTATTTGTCTTTAACTAATTTTTTCTTTTGATTTTCTTTTTAAAAATTTTTTTTAAATTTTTTTGAATCAGGGTCTCAATATGTAGTTCAGGCTGACCTTGAATTCACTATGTAGCCCAGGCTGGCCTCAAATTCGCAGAGATCCTCCTGCCTCCATCTTCCAAATGCTGGGATTATAGGTGTGCAACACCATGCCTGGCTTTTTTTCCTTTTTCTCTTTGCTTTTCTTCTTCTTTCTCTTTTTTCACTTTTTTTTTTTTGCTTCCTCTCCTCCTCCTCTTCCTCTTCTTCTTCTTCCTCTTCCTCTTCTTCCTCCTCCTCCTCTTTTTAAATAAGGTCCACTATGTAGGGTCAGGCTGAACTTGAACTCACTATGTAGCCAAGGCTGGCTTCCAACTTGCAGTGATCCTCATGCCTCAGCCTCTGGAGTGATGGGATTATAGCATGTGCCACTATGCCTGACTTGACTGGCTTCTTTCTTTCTGTTTTTTTTTGTTTGTTTGTTTGTTTGTTTTTTTGACAGTGTCTTGCTGTGTAGCTCACACTGGCCTTAAACTCGTGGCAATCTGGTGTCAGCCTCCTGAGTGCAGATTATAGGTGTGTAGCACCATGCCTGGCTACTGGCTTATTTTTGTTAGCATAATGAAATGCTAAGTCTTCACATTCACCCTCATTTTAGCATGTGATTGGATTTTTTCCCTTCTAAGGCTTTATAGTATCCCACTGTATCTATAGATATTCCTCATTTAACAATCTACCTGTTTAACAACTGTTCAGACCCACTGCTTAGGTTTATGATCTGTCTTTCTTTTTTGTATAATTCTGTATGTCTTGTTTATAGAGCCTCAATATCTTTCTTTGTATAATATACCTTATTTATACAGTACTATAATTTTGGCTTAGTGTACAGTACAGTACTGTAGTCTTATGATGTGTTATACATTACAGTACTACATATAATAATCATGCAAATAAAAGTAGTGTCATTAGGTTGGAGTTTCCTTTGATCATTTCTTTGTTCTAAATATTGTAATGTATATACTATATACAATTCCTCATTTAGCAATCAATTTGTTTAATGACCTAGTTGTAGGACCTGAACTCAGCTGTTAAGGAGAGTGTCCATCTATACCACACTGTGTTTATGTGCTCATCCATCATCAGATACTTGGGTTGCTTCCACCTCTTGGCTATTGTGATTTGTGCTGCTGTGAAGACAGATATACAAATATCTAGCTGGGCCTGGTGGCTCACACCTGTAATCCCAGCACTCAGGAGGCTGAGGCAGGAGGCGAGTTTGAGACCAGCCTGGGCTACAAAGTGAGCTCAGGGCCAGCCTGAACTGCATAGAGAGACCCTGTCTTAAAAAGACAAAAAACAAAAACAAACAAAAAACAGAAACAAATATCTTTATGATGCTGCTTTCAATTCTTTTGGATATATACCAAAAAATGAGGTGGCTGGAAGTTCTGTTTTTATTTTTTTTTAAGGATGCGTCGTACTGTTTCCCACAGGAGATGCACCACTACAATTCCACTACCAGTACAAGGGTTCCAACTTCACATCTCCACCAAAACTATTTTTGTTTCTCTAATAGCAGCCATCTTCATGAGTGTGAGCTGATACATAATTTGTTGTTGTCGTTGCTGCTGTTACTTTTTTTGAGACAAGGTTTCAGTATGTAGCCCAGACTTACCTCAAATAACCAGTGATTCTCCTGCCTCAGCCTCTGAGTGCTGATATTACAACCATATACTACCACACAGAGCTGATTTTGACTTGCATTTCTGTAGTTACTGATGATATTGAGCATTTTTTCATGGGCTTATTAGCCTTGTATGTGTCTTCTTTTGAGAAGCGTCTGTTCAAGTCCTTTCCTCAATATTTTTTGGTCAAATTACTTGACTTTTATTACCATTGAGTTGTAGGAGTTCTTTATGTAGTCTTGTTATTAACCCCTTATCAAACATAGGAGTTGAAGATGTTTTCTCCCATTCTGTACTTTCCTTTTCACTCTACTGATTATATCCTTGGATGAACAACAACAAAAAAAAGTTTTAGTCAGTCCCCCACCTGCATTTTTTTTTTTTTTTGGCTTCTGTTGCCCCTGCCTTTGGTGTTATGTTCAAGAAATCATTGCCCATCTCATGAAACCTTTACTATGTTCATTCTTTCTCCCTCCCTCCCTTTTATCCTTCCTTCTTTTCTTCCTTCCTTCCTTCCTTCCTTCCTTCCTTCTTTCCTTTCTTCCTTTCTTCTACATGTTTTCTTTTAAGAGTTATGATTTGGGGTCTTAGCTATTTTTTTTTTTTGTCATGGAGTATTATGTGTTGTGTGAATGTGCTATGGTTTATTCAGTTATTTACTGAAAGATATCTTGGTTGCTTCCAGTTTCTGCAATTATGAATAAGGACTGCGATAAACATTTATGTGGACACTGAGCTATATTACTAGTTCACTTTTTATTTTGAGATGAGAGCTCACTAAGTAACCGAGTTGCCCAGGCTGGGCTTGAATTTGCAATCCTCCTGCCCTGGCATTTCAGAGTATTGAGATTACATTTTTTTTTTTTAACTCATTTTGGTAAATACTTAGGACAATTTTTAGATCGTATGTTAAAAGAATTTTCAAAGCGACTTACCATTTTGCATTTCTATCAGTTGTGAGTGAGAATTCTTGCTGCTTCAAATCCTTGCCAGCATTTGGTATTGTTTTATGAATTTTTAGCCATTCTGATAGGTGTATAGTGCTGTCAGATAGTTGTTTTAATTTACAGTTTTCTAATGATGTGATTCTGAGCATCTTTTTGTATGTTCATGTTTCACTGTGTATCTTTTATGCTGAGGTGTCCCTTTGGGTTTGTTACCCATTTTTACATTGAAGGATTGTTTTCTTATTGTGGGGTACAAATATTCTTGTATATTGTGGATATTAATCCTTTATAAGATTGGTGGTTGGGCTGGGGATGTAGCTCAGCAGCATAAATGTCTGCCTAGCAAGTGCTAGGTCCTGAGTTCATTCCCTGGTACCAAAAAAAGAAAAAAGGCTTTTTGGGCCAGGGATTTAGCTCAGTGGCTTAAGCGTCTGTCTGGCAAGTGTGGGGTTGTGAGTTTGATCCCCGGTACAAAAAAATAAATAAATAAATAAAGATTTGTGGTTGGCAAATATTTTCTCCTAGCCTATTGGTTTGACTTTTCATTTTTTAAAACTTGTGTGTTTTACTTATTTCATTTAAAATTAATGTCTTGAGGTGCATCCATTTACCTACAGATGGCTCTAGTTTATCCTTCTTTATGATAGAGTAGTACTCCACTGTATGTGAATACTACATTTTCTGTTTCCATTTATCTGTTAATGGAAATATGGGCCATTTCCAAGATTTGGCTATTGCAAATTGTAATGCTATAAACAGATGAGCATATGTTGCTGTGGTATGATGCTTTTAACAATTGTGGGAAGATACCTAAGGGGGGATACCTGAGTCAAATGGAACCTAGTTTTAGTTTTTGAGGAAACTCCACACTGAATTGTACAATGGTTGCACCAGTCTACACTCCTACCAACAGTAGAGCACCACAGCCCCACCAGCACTTGTTATTGGTTGATTTCTTGAAAATAGCCATTCTTTCTGAAATGAGACAGAATCTCACTGTTGTTTTAATTTGCTTTTTGTCAATGATCAGTGATATTGGATATTTTTTTCATATATTTATTTGCCATTTCTACTTCATCTGAAAAGTGTGTATTCATTTCAGATAGCCATTTTTGGATTGGGTCTTTGGGGTTCTGGTTTGATTGCTTTATATATTCTACACATTAGTCTTTTGTCTGAGGAGTAGTTGGTATTTTTTTTTCCAGTCTGGGGTTGTCTCTTCAGGCTACTGGTGTTTCTTTTGTTGTACAAAAGCTTTTTAATTTTCTGTGATCTGCGTTGTTAATTTTTTGTAATATTTCCTGTGCAATTGGAGTTTTGTTCATAGTCTTTGCCTACATCAGTACATTAGTGTCTTCAAGAGTTTTACTTATTCTATCTTCCAGCAGATGAGTGTTTCTAATTTTTTGTTTTTGTTTTTTACAGAGTTTAAGCTTTAAACTCCTAGTGGTCCTCCTGCTTAAGTACTGGGATTGTACATGTGCACTACCACACCCAGCAGTATTTGTTTTAATATTCAGATTTTTGATCCATTTCAATTTTAGTTTAGTGCGTGGTGAGAGATATGGGTCTAGATTCATCTTTGGCCTGTGGAAAGCCAGTTTTCCCAGCACCATTTTTTTGGAGGTTATTTTATTAGTACTTTTTTTTATACTGGGGATCAAACTCACAACTGCGCGCTTACAAGGCAAGCTCTTATGCCACTAAGCTAAATCCCCAGCCCTTTATTAGTACATTTTAAGATACATAAGTGTTAACATTCACATTCATCGTAGAGAATTTGTACCTATACATGATATATCTTTTTTTGTTGTTTTGGTACCAAGAATCAAACTCAGAACCTTGCACTTGCCAAGCAAGTGCTGTGCTGCTGATCTATATTCCTGGCCCTATACAAGATATATCTTGTGTCATCTTTTTTTTTCCATTCCCCTTCACTCTCTCCAACCTCTCTTTCCCTCCTTACATTTACAAAAGTTTTGTTTCCATTTTTCCTTCATTTTTTTCTTGTCCTTTCTTTCCTTACTTCTTCCCATCCCTTGATTCCCTTCTTATCTGAACATTTTCTTCCCATTTCCCAATATCTATTATACATTTTGGTCCTTGTTTACGCTTTTGGTTTCTCACATCAGAAAACAATGTAGTATTTAAACAGGTGTGTCTGATTTATTTCACTTAAGAGTATGATCTCAAGATGCTGGGGTGGGGATTTAGCTCAGTGGCTCAAGCACTTGCCTGGTAAGCAAAAAAAAAAAAAAAGTCTCAAGCTTATCCTTCTTTATGGTAGAGTAGTACTTCATGTAGAAAAACAATACATCTTTATCCATTCATATGTTGATGGGTGTTTGGGTTGTTTCAAAGATTTGGCTATTACAAACTCTCATTTATTAAAGAGGCTATCTTTCTTCCAGTGAAGTTGTTTGGCTCCTTTGTCAGAAATAAGGTAGCTGACAGTGATATGTGTGTACCCATGTTTATAGCAGCACAATTTGTAATAGCCAGATTTTGAAAACAATCTAAATACCCACTGACTTAGGAATGGATAAAAAAGATGTGGTATTTTTATACAATGGAGTACTACTCGGCCATCAAGAAGCATAAACTGGAGACTTCACAGGTAAGTAGATGCAACTTGAAATTATACTCACTAGTGAAATACATAAACATGTGTAAACATTGTATTGTCTCATTAGTGTGAGAAACTGAAAGAAACAACATATGTATATGTGTACGTATATGTATGTGTATATAAAAATAGTTAAGATAGTTATACTGCTGCTTTCTCTGAGTTTACTGAAGAGAAAGATTTGTGCTTATATTGTTCAGACAATTGAATGTAGATGTTTTGTGCTCTTGGTGAATGATTTGGGGATGACAGTGAGCATTGTATGTACCATTGTAGCCCCAATTGACATGTTTTGAAATTTTTAGGGTTTTCTTCTTCTTTTTTTTTCTTTTTCTCCTTGAAATAAAATGGATTTGGAAAAAAAGAGATAAGGTAGCTGAGTGTACTCTCAGAATTGTTTTTGTATCTTATATTCTGTTTCATTGATCTCAGGTCTTTTTTTGCCAGTACTGTGCTGTTTTTATTACAGTAGCTTTATAGTATAACTTCAGCTTGGGAATTGTGCCCCCCTGCCTTGCCCTCACTGCTCAAAATTGCTTTTGCTATTCTAGGTCTCTTTTGGTTCCATATGAATTTTAGGATTGTATTCTCTAGTTCTGTGAGATATGCTCTTGGCATTTTGATTGGGACTGGATTAAATCTGTATAATAATTTTGGAAGTATGGCCAGTTTCACTATATTAGTTCTGCCTGTCAAAGAACAAGAAATATCTTACAATTTTCTGATACCCTTTTCTATCTCCTTTTTTTCCCCCAAATTCATTTTATTTCAAGGATAAAGAAAAAAAAAGAAGAAAAAACTACAACAGAATTTCAAAACACATCAATCAGGAGGTTCAAGCTCCTTTTTTCAGAGTATTGTGGTTTTCAGTGTAAATATCTTTCACATCCTTTGTTAGATTGATCCTAAGTACTTTTTTTAAATGCTACTGTGAAAGGATTGTTTCCCTAATTTCTCTCTCATTGAGTTTGTTATTTGTATAGGAATACTATTTTTGAGTGTTGACTTTGTATCTAACTATGCTACTTATTTGATTATTAAATTTAGAAGCATTTTGGTAGTTTTTGGAGTCTTCTATGTAGAGTATTGTGTCATCCACAAATAATAATTTAACTTATACATTTCTTTTCCTATCATTCCTTTTAGTTCTTTCTCTTGTCTAATTGCTCTGGCTAATGTTTCTAGAATTATATTGAACAGTACTGGTGACAGCAGCCATCCTTTTTTATTTATTATTATTATTATTATTATTATTATTATTATTATTTTTGTACCAGGGATCAAACTCATGACCTCATGCTTGCCAGGCAGGCGCTTAAGCCACTGAGCTAAATCCTCAGCCTTGTTCCTGATTTTAGAGTGAAAGCTTTCAGTATTTGTCCATTTAGTATGATGTTGGCTGTTGGCTTGTCATAGATGGCTTTTATCAGATTGAGTTAAAGACTTTCTGGTCTCATTTTCTATAGTATTGACTGATTGATTGATTGATTGATTGACTGATTGATTTTAAGGCTTATTGGGGAATAGAAATGGCTCTTGAGAAACAGGAGGAGCCCCAAGTGGGTTGCCTTCTGTAGGGTTTTTATCATGAATGTGTATTGAACTTTGTCAAATGCATGTTCTGTGCTTATTAAGAGGATCAAGGGTTTTTGTCCTTGGTTCTTTTAGTATGGTGTACATGATGATTTTTTTTTTTAATTTTAAAGAGGAAAAAACCAAGGAAAATAAAACAGAATGAAATCAATCAAAATAAACCAGAATAAGTGATACAGGACTTCCAAACCTTATGAAATCAACAATAATTACCATTATGCCTTTGTTGTCTTCAAAATAGCTGCAGATACCACCTTTGGACATGTTAAAAATTGAACAGAACACAACAGAATAGAAACAATAAAAGCAAAACAGTAAATGAAATAAAGGACATTGAAACAAGCCAGTAGTAAATACATAATGGCTTCCATAACGTGTCTTGCTATCTTTTAAATAGCTGCTCATGCCATCAGAGTTAACATAAACAAAAGAAAATAAAAAACCAATCTCCCCCAAAAATCAATGAAAATGATATGGTTTCCAGGCGGGGATCACCTCCCATTGGGGCCTGGTTCTGTCTCTCTCTGCAGTTGGAGAATGGCGCTGACTCATGGAGAGAGGCTCGGGTCTGGCTCTTCCTAGGCTGGCAGCGGCCCATGCAATGTTTTGTTTTATTTTCTTTCTTTCTCTCTCTCTCTCTCTCTCTCTCTCTCTCTCTCTCTCTCTCTCTCTCTCTCTCTCTCTCTCTCCCGGAGATTGAACTCAGGACCTAAGCCAGGCAGATGCTTATGCTGCTGAGCTAAATCCCCAGCCCAGATGTTTTGTTTTCTTGACAGTGGTTTTTTCTTTTTCTTTTTGAGACAAGGTTTCACTATGCAGTTCATATTGGACTCACTGTGTAGCCCAGGCTGGCCTCAAACTTGCAATGATCCTCCTGCTTCAGCCTCCTGAGCGCTGGGATTACAGGCATGTGCCACTTATACCCAGCTTGATAGTGTTTTTCACAAAGCAGTTTCTAAAACTTTTCCCAGTGCTGGATATTAAACCTAGGGCTTGAGTGTGCTGGGCAAGCACTGGACCACTGAGGTCTACCCTGACTCTACCCCAAGTCACTGTACCTCCAGCCCAGAAATTTTCAATTTTAACTCTATCCAGCTTACCAGTTTTCTGTTGTGGATCATGCTTTTAGTGTCGTATCTAAAAAGTCATTACTGAACCTAAGGTCACCCAGATTTTCTCCCATGTTATCCTCTAAAGTTTTGTGTTTCACATTTAAGCCTATGTGGATGTCCCATTGTTCCAGGGCCATTTGTTGAAAATACCACCTGTTCTCCATTGTATTGCCTGTTTCTTTGTCAAGGGTCATTTGACTGTAGTATGTGGGTGCTTTCTGGGCTCCCTACAAAGATCTTTCCATTGATCCTTCTGTATGTTAGTCTATTAGTCTGTTAGTCTGCCAGTATCAACATCTAGCTTTTAGTAGCTTTTTAGTAAGGTTTTGATTCTTTTTCAGTATTGTATTGATTTCTCTGGGTCTTTTACGTCTTCATCAGAATTATAGAGTCATTTTGTCAATATTCACAAAGTGATTTGCTAGAATTTTGATTAAGATTGTGTGGAATCTATACATCAAATTGGAGAGAAATTATATATCAGAAATCTATGGATATTGAATATTTATCCATTTATTTAGATCTCTTTTCATTTCTTTCATCAGAATTTTGTCATTGTCCTCATATTTTGTTGTTACAAGTTTTGTTTTATAATTAAGCTTTTCAACTTTTTGGTGCTAATTCAAATTGTAATGTCTTTAATTTCAAATTTAACTTTTTGAAATGTTCAAAATATGAAAAATTTCAAAATTTTTAATTTAAAATCAATTTCAAATTATGCTTTTTGAAATTTTCAAAATATGAAAAAAAACTGTGTTGATTGAAACAAAGTAGAGCTGTGCTAACGTGCAAAAAACAAAATGCTGAGCCAGGCATGTGGTGCACACCTGTAATCCCAGCTTTTGGGAGGCTGAGGCAGGAGAATCACTTTATGTTGAGGCCATCCTGGCTTACATAGTGAGTTCAGGACCAATCTGAATAGTGAGATTCTGTTTTTAAAAGTAAAAAATAAAAAGTGCTAAACAGCCCCTACATTTCCCACCCTTGTGTCCAACATTCACACACTGGCCTGTGCTGTTCATCACACCTTCTAAATGTATAGGAATATGGTCACCAAAATTTTTGTTTAGTTTGATCACAGTAGAATTATACTGTGCTGTATTATTCTACAACTTCTTTTTTTGCAGTTAACAATTTATTATCACCATTCATGGCCAAGTCCATAAATCGTGGATACAGACTCTGCCCTAATTCTGCCCCAGTTCTTTCTTCTTCTTCCTTTTTTTTTTTTTTTTTTTTCCTTCTTTCTTGCTTGCTGGCTTGAGTCTGGGTTTCACTATGTAACCCAGACTGGCTTTGAACTCGCAGCAATCCTCCCTGTCTCAGTCTCCCAAGTGCTGAAATTATAGGTAAGTGCCATGACCTCTGGCTTTTTCTTTTTCTTTTCTTTCTTTTTTTTTTTTTTTTTTTTTTTTTTTTTTTTTTTTTTTTTTTTTTTTTTTTTTTTTTTTTTTTTTTTTTTTTTTTTTTTTTTTTTTGTTTTGTTTTGTTTTTGCTTTTTGGCAGTCAGGCTATCCTTAAACTTGTTATATAGTCCAGGCTGATACTGAACTCATAATCCTCCTGCCTCAGCTTCCCAAAAACTAGAATTGCAGGTATGCATCACCATGTCCTGTTTTTTCTTTCTGTTTTATTTTGTTTTGTTCATTTTTGGTGTGTGTGAGTGTGTGTGTGTGTGGTGCTGGGATTCAAACCCAGGGCCTCATGTATGCCAGTCAAGTGCTGCACTGCTGAGCTATACTCCAGCCCGGTTCCTAAGTACTTTATATAAATAAGCTTGTACACACACACACACAGATTATTCTACAGGAATAAGGACCTGAGTGAGGTTTGGGCATTTATTGTAGTAGGGTTTTTTTGTTTTTTCCTGTCTTTTTTGTCCATCCTTAACCTTGGCTAATTTAGACCTGTAACTGTGCTAAGTGGATAGTTAGGAAGTTTTAGCTCATATTCCTGGTTAAAAGTTCTTTAAGTGCAAAGATAATGTCATCTCATGAACCAGACTGGGCCTAGCACCAGACCAGATACACATGAAACAACCAGTAGCTTCAAGTTTGGTTCCAGACCTCCATTTCTGTGCTTGTAACATGGGTCATGGGTCATGGGTCATGGTGATGACACCCTTTCATAAAGTTATTGGAGAAATGAGGGAAAGTTATGTGTATGATGTACCTAGCTCATAGTAGGTGCTCAGGAAGGTGGACTGATGGACAGGGTAAGGGTTATCCAGGCTGCCCCTGCATGAGGAAAAAGCAGGAACTGGGCTGGGGAGACACCTCCTGGTGTGCAATGCCAGCCCTATGTGTTGGGATATAAGCTGATTGGAACCTGGGTGGGAAGACAAGCTCAGGGATCCTCTGGCTCTAACTTCATGCTCTGCTTTTCCCACCCTGCTTTTCTAGGATAAGCAGCTAAGGATCTTTGACCCCAGAGCAAAGCCTGAGGCCTCTCAGGTGAGTTGTGTGAGTATTGGGTAAGTGGAGCCTCCATGAAATGTGAGGACACAGAGGCAGTTGGGGCGAAGGGCAGGATCAGGCTACTGCTAGAATCTCCTTCTGGGAAGACAGTGCTGGGGCCCGGGAGGGCCTGGCTTTGATCACAGGGTAAGGGTTATCCAGGCTGCCCACAAGCAGTTGGTGAGGTGTCTATGATTTCAGGAAAGTAATTTGAGATTCCAGTTTCCTACCCTTCCTTGAGACCCCCACCCCACCCCCCACCACCCATGTCCTGTCCCTGGCACAGCTGCAAAGTATCCAGCTACGAAGTATCCAAAAAGAACCGCTTTACCTGTGCCCCAGGCATCAGAGGACCCTGGGGTGGTAAGGGCCTGCCAGGCCCACAGGACCTGGAGCAATAGTATTTTATGTTTGCAAAGGGTCCACGTGGCCATTTGAATTCTGAGAGTTTTGGGACCTGGGTTCATGCAGCAAATGTGGAGCCCCAGGGAGCCATTTGTTCTTCTAACAGACTTTTAAGGGTAGCAGCCAGTGAGCCAGACACACAGGCCTCGTCTGGTAACCGCTGGGGGGCTTTTCTTGAGGGTTTAGTGCTTCCCAGAGCAACTGGCTTAGAGCTGAGGCCTGAGTTTTGTCAGGAGGACACGTGTGCAGGTGTCCTGAGATATGTTGAGCTTGTCCCAGGATTCCACCAAGGAATACAAGGGGAAGCAGGACATATGAAGCCATCAAAGATTTTAAGCCAGAAGCAAGATGAATGGATTTATGCTTCTCAAAAGAACTTTCTAACTCTACATGATGGCACATGCCTATAATCTCAGCACTTGAGAAGCTGAGGGAAAAGGATGACTGAATTTGAGGCCAAGCTCAGGCTACATAGTGATTTTAAAGCCAGCTTGAAGCCTGAACTATGTAGGGAGATCTTGTCTCAGAAAAACTCAAGCAAAACAAAACTTTCAAGTAGCTGAAGCTTCTTCCCCCAGAGAGGTGATTGTAGGGTTCTGCTGCTGGATCTGGGGAGTAGCCTCCCCATTACACATAACCCCTCTTGCCATTTGTAGGACTTGTCTACCACCTGGGGTCAAAGATACTAGCCCAAAGCTAGTATCCTGGGGGCCCCTGCAGCCCATCCTCAGAAACCCAGTCTTGTGGCAAATTGCATCTTTTTCACCAGGAAGGAAAAGTCAGCTCTGCTGTGTTCATCTGAAGACAGAGAAACAGCTTGGCAGAGCAGTTTGGCCATACCATGGCCTTGTGACCTGGTGATGCTGCTTGCCTGGCCCCTGGGCCTGTGGGCATTTGAGTCTCAGTTGATGTGGGGACCAATGCTAAGAGTCTCTTGGTAGCTTTCTTTGACTGACTTTCAAGCCTTGGTTTACAAAGAGAGAAGGCTGGGCATGGTGGCACACTCCTATAATCCCAGTACTCAGGAAGCTGAGGCAGGGGGGTTGCCATGTTTGAGGACAGCTTGGCTAGCGTAGACTGCATAGCAAGTTCCTGTTCCAAAAACAAAACAAAACAAAAAAAGAAAGAAAGAAAAGAAAAACAAGAGAGAGAGAGAGAGACCTGAGCTCTCTTTGCCCAGAGTCCTGGCTAAGGCAGTGCACAGGCACCTGCACTCCTACCTAACTAGGTGCTGTGCTGGGCCAGCTTCTGAGTGTTTTCTTCTTCTTCCACTCCTTCCAGCCTTCTTCCCCCTCCCCTTTCCTTCTCCAGCAGGGGTGGGTTGTGGTGAGGCTGAGGTAGAGCAGGAGTGGCTGCCAGCCAAGGGGCTCTGTTTTCTTACAGAGCGAGGGAGGATCTGAATCTGGGGAGTCCCCCGAAGGGGCTTGGGTGAGGAGATCTGGGAAGAGCGTGGGCGCTTGCCTCCCCCCACTGCTAGTGTGGGGGGCAGCAGGCCTGGAATGCCGCCCACCACCCAGCCCTGCCCCCCACTTCCGCCCAGGGCATCTGGCCCACACCTGGCTTCTATTAGGAAAATGCTGCTGGCAGCCAGGGTCCATATGAGCTGAGGGGCCAGTCAGGGAGAAGCTTGTGGTAGTGGCTTCTTTGAAATTCCATTTTCTGCCTGGTCAGGGCCATGGCTGTGGGTCTGGAAGGGTGTGCTGCCCTTTGTCCTACCTTTGATCTTTGGAGTGTCACCTTACCTAAGCCCTGGACTGTCACTGGAGTGCTCATGCAGGGGCAGGGGAAGTCCTCCTGACAGCTACTATAGCTCAGATTAGGGGACCTGGGACAGCCCCCTTCTGTTCAGGCCTGGAACTTTGCTGTGTATTTATTTATTTATTTATTTTTGATGGAGTTTCACTATGTTGCTCAGATTGACTTCAAAGTTTTGATCTTCCTGCCTTAGTCTTCTTTTTCATTTGTTGGTTTTGGTTTTGGTTTTGGTTTTTCTTGAGACAGGGTCTCACTATATACCTCAGGGTGGCCTTGAACTCACCATGTAGGCCGGGCTAGGCTCAAACTCATGGCAGTCCTCCAGCCTCTGCCTCCCATGTGCTAGGATCATAGGCGTGTGCCACTATACCTGGCCTGCCTTACCCTTCTGAGTAGTTAGGACAACAGTTGTGTGACCCTGAGTCAGGCCCTGTCCCTACTTTAAATTTGGATTGTGTTTATGACTATTCCTCATGTCCTAGGCACTCAGCATGCAGGACTTCTGTTGGTCCTTTGGTTCTTTCTTTTGTCCAGGCCAGTTCACCAAAGGCCCAGACTTTCGTCACTGCTCCAGGGTCACACAGCATGGTGTCAGAGCCAGGCTGGGATGAGGCCCCCTGCCCGGCCCCGGGCACTTTGCTGCTCTGTCACCAGCCAGAGCCCAGTGGAGCTAATCTATACAGGGAAGCAACCCAAAGCTAGGAGGTGCTCAAACACTGGTGAGGCCTCAGTGCCCTGGTCAGAGACGACCAGGGTCCAGGTCCAGGGTCCAGGAAGCCCTTGGACTTCTCTCTTGGGTTGGTGCCAGATCCTCCTGAGCTGCACTCCTGTGACAAGGCAGGCAGGCGTGAGGACAAACATCCAGAGCCCAGCATTGAGCCTGGTCAAGAAGCCACATAGGGGTCTCACCACAGGAAAAGGGCCTCTCACCGTAGGAAGGAGCCCAGGGCTGCCCCTAGAGCCACCCTGCCCCACACAGGAAGTGTCATTATGCCACTGGGATTTGGCTGTACTGCAGCTGGAATGCTGGGTATTCCAGTCCCCCACCCCCGCCCTGGGGCTGTTTGGCTATTGCCCCTCCTGTTCTCTTCCCAAGGCTAGAAATGGGGTGGACTTTGGTCCAGGGACTAAGAAGCAGCAAATGCCTCTTTGGCTTCTTCCTCCATTATTAGTAGGATTCCTGTAGTCTGTGGGGACAAAGGCCATCTCCTGGCAGAACCTGCGGACCACTTTGCCTCTGGGAGACAATTTGGTAATCTGGCCTCCCAATCCCTTCCCAAGGGGTCTCTTAATAACAGAACTGGGACTTACTGGGACTTACGGGTAGCAGATGCCTGGGTTCCAGCAGCAGCCTTCCTTGGACCCAGGAGATTGAGACTGAAGATCTGGAGGGAGGGCTTCTCCCAGAGGCTCAAGCCTCACTGAGGTGAGCAACGAATGTTCCTTTTTTTTTTTTTTTTTTTTTTAATGATGGTGGTGGTACTGGAGATTGAACCAGAGCCTTTGCACTGAGCTTCATACCCAGCCCTTTTAAAATTTTTCTTTCTTTATTTTGAGACAGTATCCCATTAACTCACTAAGTTCCTATGCTTGAACTTGCCATCCTCCTGCCTCATCCTGCTAGAGTGCTGAGATTACAGGTGTGTGCCATCACAGCCCAGCGCCAGTTTTGTAACTTGAAGTAATTCCAGTGATCTTGTGTTAGAGGAGCAAAGGTTCCTGCTGACCTCTCTGCTTCCGTGGCCCTTAGGCAAACCGTGGCCGTAGCAGGGATTGGCTTCCCTGATGCTCGACTTATTCTCAGAGCCCACCAGCCCCTCTGCCCAGAAGACTGGTACTGTGTGAAGTGCAGGCTGGTCTGGAGATATTTGCTGGGAACCAGGGGGCATCTGGGAGGGCAGTGATGATCCTGTCTGTTGCCTTCTACCTATGATTGTGCAGATCTTTACCTTTGAGACTCAGATCCTTCTGCAGACTGAAATAACAGAGCCCAGTTCACCGGGTACAGCTGTGTTGCTGGGCAACTCTAGGCAGCGCAGCTTCTCCTCCTTGGGCCCTGATTTCTCTGTGTGTAAACAGGAAGCCAGGAGATGTGGACCAAGGTGCAGTGCACCCCAACTTGTGCCTCTGGGTAGAAAATGCTCAACAGCAGCCTCCCACCTCAGGCCTGCAGGCCTAGCCTGGCTGCCGCCCTTGCCCCCACTCACCAGCTGTACCAGCCTCTCTGCTTCCAGTCTCTGACTTTGACGCTCGTTCCCCTCCCTGTGTGGCTCATACCTGCTGGTCTTCCCTTCCTTACTCAGATGGTAACTTTACAGTGACTTCAATTATGCTCCAATTATACTATTATCAGCCTTTTAAAAAACACATTTGATATGCTCCAGACACTTTGCAAGTGTTGAGTCCTTGAGACAGTCCTCCAAAGGGAAGGGCCTGTTACAATACTTTTTACAACAGGAAACCTGAAGAACAGCATCCTAAGGCAAAGCGCTGGAGCAGGGCTGGGGTTTTGACTTGGAGCTTGCTTCCTTAACCTGTACTCTCCACACTGGCACAAACAGTGATGTATAATGACATAGTTACTTGTCTCTGGCCCAGCTTGTCTCCCTACTGGGAATGGTTTGGGCACCTTATTTGTTTTGTTCTCCATGTCTTCTAGCTCTTAAGAGAGTATGCAATTTAAATATTTATATTATAAAAAAAAATGAGTAAGCAAAGCTGCCTCGCCTACCTTCTCAATCTTCTAAGAACCATTCAGCTCCACTGCCAGCTCTTGGCATAGTCCTTAGCTTGGGAAGCCTCTTATGTTTGTTGACTGAATAAATGATAATGCAGACCAGTTGGGAATCATCCGGTTTGCTGCTTACACAAGGGATATTTGGACATCGACAAGAGGATAGGAGCCCAACTGACACTTTGACCATTTGGGGTTATCAAGGGTGGGACTAGCCAGTGCCTGATCCTTGTCTTGACACCTGCCCCCCCAACCCATCTTACATGGAGAGGCATATGGAGTCCTGGTTCTCAGGCTCTAGTCCTCACTTCCTGAGCTGCTGTGGCTGAGTGGGAAGGGAGCAGTGAGAAAAGCCCCTTAAATGACACGATGCGGAGCATTTCCAGTGCTCTCCCACGCTGGGGTCGGCCTCTGTGGGCTGGGGAGGGGGCCTTGGGCCAGCTCCTTGAGGCTGCTTCCCTCCCTCATTCATTCCCAAGATCGTGGGAAGCTTGGAGGAGGCTAGCCACGTTTGGGGTGAACTATTTTTGGTAACAGGGTCCTTGTCTCAGGCTCCAAGGGGCAGGGTGACTGGGAGGGAGCTGTTTGCATTTCCTCTGGCCCCCTCGGCTTCCCCTGCCAGGGCCCAAAGGGAAAGGGCCGCCTGCCTGGGATGTGAACTTTCCTCTCCTTCCTGGGGGGCACAAGCCTTTCTCCAGGCAGTTCCAGTACCTCGAGAGGCCACAGGGGCCACCACTCTGCCATCTCCAGGATGTTCGCTGGAGCTTGGCCCCAGGCCCTCCCTCTGGCCTGCTGGCAGCATTAGGAGGCAGCGGTAATCCTCCTAATCCTCTGATTTGCACGGCGCTTTGCCCAAGGCCTGGTCTTTCCACACGTACTTTCATTTCATCTTTGCGACAGCTCCTGGGAATGGGCACCGAGAGCCCTGTTTATAAAGCAAGGAAAATGAGTTTCCCAAAGGTATGAGGTCTCCACAGTCACACAGGTCTTGGCTGTAGGGCCATAGCCAAAACACAGCTGAGCAGCTCCGCTAAGTGCTGCCGCCTTTGGCCTCTGAGCATGGCTGCACTGGCAGTTCTCTCAGGAGAGACCCCAAGACCAAGTCTGGTGACCAGGGTGGACTTCGGGTGCAGACCTGCCTTCAAGGTGGTGGCAGGGTCATCCTGTCTATGTAAAAGGCTCCGCTGGGGAAGTTTCCATCCTGGCCAGCCACAGGGGCTTCTTAGCCCCTTAGCTGACCTGATTCCACTTGTCTTTTGTGGGCAGGATGCCTCCAGCTCCAGCCCACTTTGGGGCCGTCCAGTGACCTAGCACTGTATCTTGCCTTCTGCAGAGTGTGCAGGCCCACATGAACAGCAAGGATAGCCGGGTGGCATGGACAGCCTCCCAGGAGCACCTTGTATCTACTGGATTCAACCAGGTAAGGGTTCTTCCGGCTTGCGCAAGGTACTGCCAGATGGGGATGTGTCTAGCCCTTTGGGCTCCTGCCCCAAGAAGGTGGGGTGAAGCCACTGGGAGGTGGGGGGCTGCTGGCCAGTTGCAGGCCTGTCCATATACGGCCTGGCTGTGGATCTGGGTCTCAGAACCCCAGGGGACTGATGGTTGTGGAAAACTGGCAAATTCCATTCGCAATAGCTAAGCCTGACCTTGAGAGCTGTGGTGGCCCCTTAGGGACCAGAGTCTAAGGAGGGAACTGCCCTTGTCCCTTGTCACCTAAGAGTTCTTAAAGGAAAAGGACATGAAAACCTAAATTCCCCTTCCCTGGCATGACTCCCCTTGCTCTGGGCAGGTACCCTGTACTATGCTGTACCCTCAGGCCCTGGGTTCCTGGAGCCCCTGGGATGGGGCTGAGAGCCAGGTTCCTCTGAGCCTCTTTCTGCCCCCTACCCAGATGCGTGAGCGAGAAGTGAAACTGTGGGACACCCGACTTTTCACCAGTGCCCTGGCCTCTTTCACCCTGGATACCTCTTCTGGGTAGGTGATATGGCATACTGGGGTTGGAGGCTGTGGGCCCAAGGCTTGGACAGTGTCCTAAATTCAGGTGCAGTGCATGAGTGCCACTAGTGAGGGCTCCTAACCCAGGCTGTAAGTCTAGTGGGCAGGTCACCTGAGTGTACAGGTATCTGGGTTAGTCTACAAGATCTCTTCAAAAGAATCTGGCCCTAAGGAGCTGAGCATGGTGGCCCATACCTGTAATCCCAGCACTTGGGAGGCCAAGGCAGGAGGATTCCTGAGTTTGAGACCAGATGGACTACATAGTGAGTTTGAGGAAGGCCTGGACTATGGCAAGACCTGGTCCTGGCCTTCAGGAGCCCCAGCTCTCACCAGTAGAAAGTACTGAGTGGGTGGATATGTTCTACCTTGTTACCTTGGACCCATGGAAGCAGAGTGAGTCCTCAACCAAGAGACCCCTTTCATAGCCTCAAACTCATGCAGATGTGTTTTGGCATTTGGGGAGGGAGCTGTGACCCACACTTCTAACAGTGATGAAACACAGGAATATGCTTGATTGTGCTGTGAATGTTTCTGTAGGCCTCAGGACCCATACAGGCCTGAAGTAATGATGGGAAGGTGGACACAGGCTGGACATGGAGTGATACTGGGACAGATGGGAAGGTGTGGGAGGTGCATGTGGGCCTGGACTCCACTAGGTCTGTGAAGTTGACTCAATAACTGCCACTTGGCTGTCCCTGGTTTGTTCCCATATGAAGTTGGTGCCTGCGCAGCATGGGAGGTCCAGGTGTTTCTCATCCTTTCAACACAGCCTTCCATGTCACTGCTTTGTGCAAAGATGGCCTTGGTCTATGGTGGCTGTAGAGCCAGCCACCAGCAGTCTCCTGGTAAACACTTGCAAGGGACCAGTCTATTTGTTACACACAGCTATGCACATTACAGCTGAGGAAACCGAGGCTCAGGCTAGGTCAGAGACATGGCCAGGCCATCTATGGGGAGGAGGCAGGGACTTGGTCCCTGTTCTGATGCCTTAGTCTGTCTCAGCAGTGACTCACAGATTGACTGTCTGGGCCCTCTCAGGGAGAGGGATTGGGAAATACCAGAGCCAGCATGGCTCACCCAGCCCCATCTTTCCTGCATTTCACAACTGAAGAAACTGAGTCATAAAGGGGCAGGGGTCAGCCCAAGATCCAGGAGTAGCAAGGGTAATATATCTGGGGACAAAGAGGACTGCAGGGTTCCCTCATATCCTCCAAAAGAACCCTCACCTGAGTGCCTGTAAAAGATCCTGCTAATAGGTTCCCTGGCTCAGAGTCCCCACAAAGGAAGAATGGTTAGGGGCACAGAAACCTCTATCCTAGCCTCTTAGACCCAAGGAGGATGCTAGTGAGGCAGTTTTACACATGAGGAGAACAAAACTGAGTGACATTCAGGGCTTTTCCTGAAACCACTGAGCATGTAAGAGGCAGGGTTGTCAGCCTCCTGTGCTCTGGCTTTGTAGGGGTGGTGTCAGGAAAGGAGTCAGCTGGAGTCCCCCTGCCTTGGTGGAATTAGAGCAGTCAGGCCTTGGTGCTTCATAGTCATTTTTAACACCCATCTTATCTCTGGCCTGCTGTGGCATCTCATCCTCCAGACATTCCCACACCAGTTGGCCTCTTCCCTGCAGCCCCCCAGCAGAGGCATTGTGGGTGAGAAGGGGCTTGGCATCGGCACTCCGCGCTCTTCCCCCACTTCCTGCCTCCCGAGCTCCACCATCAACTGTGGGTCCCTCTCCCCTGCCCAGCCCCTGCATGGCCCCTGGAATAGTTAATGATGCCCAGACCCCATGGTGCCACTGGCCAGGCTGACCCTGTAATTACAGCAGTTAAGAATAGCCTCGAAGGACCAAGGAGGACTAAAGTTGCTCAAATCACTCCCAGCTGGGTGCAGTTCAGTGTCCTGCCCTTCCATCTCGACCAGCCTTGGTCCCTTACCCCAATAGGTCTGTACCCTTGGCAAAGGACCTGGGACTCTCCAGCCTCCATGAAGTTGGTGGGCACCAAGGATGCTTGCCAGCGTCCAGGCTGTTTTAAGAAGTGGCGGGCCTCTTACCCTCCCAGGTGCTCTGGAAGCCAGAGTCCCCACTGACGGAAGATGGAAAGTGTGCAGGGCGTTAACTGTGGGCACAGCCATGGGGGAAGTTGGCATCTGTGTCCACTCAGCTGCCCTCAATTCTTGTTTTACAGATTTTTCCATCTTGGTTTGGGCAGAACAGTGTGTGCTCTTAAGAACTGTAGAGGCCAGGGCTCTGGCACATTCCCTGTCCCTGGTGCCTCTCCTTATCCATCCCAGGGGCTGTTGTGATTCCTATCTCCCTCCTCACCACCATTTGTGGAGTGTCTACAAGAAAGCATGCCACAGTGAGCAGAGTAGGGGCCTGGGAGCCAGGTCATCCTGTCACTCTTTTTTTTTTAACCTTTCTTTTTTTATTTATTTATTTTTTTTTATCGGTACCAGGGATAGAACTCACGACTGCCTGCTTGCAAGGCAGGCGCTTGTGCCGCTGAGCTAAATCGCCAGCCCCCATCCTGTCATTCTTACAAGGTTGCCAGGCATTTCCTGTGTGCCAGACACCAGGCATGGCTCAGGGTGGAGAAGGGGGGAATAATGAGAAGGACTGGAGGTGCCACTAATGTCTGGTCCAAGAGAGACAGAGATACCTGTCTCAGTTGCTGTGTTTGGATGTGAACTGAGAGGCACTAATTGTGTGCCCCACTCCCTCCTTCATGGCTGGCTGCCCCACCTTGGCAGGGAGGTGTTGGGATCGGAGCAAGCTCCTGTCCCACCTTTCTGCAGTGCTGTTCTTCCTCTGTGCAGGGGCTTGTTGGCTTTGAAAGGAGTGCCTGCATGACACAGTTGTGTGGCACTCAGAATCCAGTGATGGGATGAGTATATTCCTGTATCTACATCTGGTTCCTGGCCTGAAACCAGTGGATTATCCTGGGTAGAGGCTACATCTTGGCTTAGTCCCCATTGGAGAGGAGACACTCTGAAAATCTCCCCAGGGAGGCCCCTTTCTCTGGATTTCCTGCTATCCAACCAGGTTTGCTTTGTAGTGAAAACATTTACTCAGCAGCCATTGCATTTACAGCAGCCACAGGCCCACAAAGGCCCCTTTGACAGGGCTGATGGGGAAGGTGGGGGGGAGGCCTCACCATGGTCACAGTCTTAATAGGACACAGGCCTACAGGAAATCTACCTGGGTTGCTGCCGCCTCCACCACTTCAGGAGGAAGAGGCCCCACCCAGGCCCACTGCCACCACCCACTGCCCACATGACCTGCTGCCCGCCACCTCCTTCCTTGTGCCAGAGCCCTCAGCAGCCACTAATTGAATCCAGAGCCTTGCGTGGCTGGGGCTGACTCGGTGCTGACATCAACACCCTGAGCCACAGGGCTTGCTCTCTGGGCCTGGCTAGGCAGCCTCCTTCCCATCAGGGATAAGGCTGGGGGCCAGAGGATTGACCCATAGGACACTTCCCTGGAGTCTTTGGGAGTTGAGCTCCAGCTTTGGTTGGGCCTCTTTATTGGGCCAGGGCTGTCTCCCCTCTTACTCCCTGGGAGAAAAGGTGCTATGTTACTGTCCCCAAGCTCCCTGCACCCAGTTCAGGTCACAACTGTCCTCCACATCCCTGCCCCTGTTGCACCTGAACCTTCAGCCTTCCTGGAAAACACTCCTACCTCTGGGAGTTCTGGAGCACCTGAGCACATCCCCAGTGCAGGGGTCAAAGTGGGAAACACAGGGCCACCAAGTGTGGTGCCATCTGCAAGCCAGACTTGGCCTTCAAGTCCTATCCTAAGCCTGCCCTTAACAGCTGTTGGCATATCCTTTCTCTCCCCACCAACTGGTGATGGATACATGCTTTTCCCCATCCAGGGACCTTCTTTATAGATAGGGTAGGAAACGAAGTGGGATTTCTTAACCGAGTCCTGTGTAGGGGCCAGTGAGACAGCAAGGAGGAGCTGAGGCCATGCTCATCACCTGGCTGGCCTAGGACCTGCCAGATGGCTCTGGGGTCCATCTGGCTCTAGAACTAGCTATGAGGCCCAGGAATGAGACAGCTCAAGGTAGCCCTTTCTCCTCCAGGAGGAGGTAGGTGGGGAAGTGACTGTCAGGCCTGCCCAAGGAAGGCATGACCTCTCTTAGAAACCCTCTGTGCTCCTCATCACTACACACCTCTCCCAGCCTCACACACAGGCACTGTAGCTCCTGTTAGCAGAAGACTGGGCCTAACAGGGTGAAGGTACCCTAAATGGTCCCTTCTCCAAGGAGGCCTTGGCAGCAGCATTCCAGGCCCAGGCCAGGTACCCAGGAGGGAGAATTCCCCAGCCACAGCTGCCCACAGAGAGGGCAGGCCCTCTACACCCTCCTGTACCCATTCTATTACCCTAAGCCAACCCCAAGAAACATTCATGTCTTTTATTTTTTATTTTCTTACAAAAAGCCTTCATATCATCATTTGTCTTTAAAAAAAAAAAAAGTCCTTGTCACTGAGTTTGAAAAACATTTTCCCAGCATAAATGGGAACAGGATCTCTTATAAATATACTTTAAAAATTAAAACAACAGAAGCAAATCCACACGTTCCCTTGGTACCTTCCTTTCCAGTTTCCCGTGTTCCTGTGCTTCTGGGGCAAGGCTAGAGCTACAGGGCTGTTCCTGCCTGCTCCCTCTGGGGGCTTCCTTCACTGGCCCCCAGGTCTTTGGCCTGGAGCCCTGGCCTGTGTTACCAGCACACGATAGGGCCACTGCACTCCAGATTGCACGCCACAGAATAGGCAGACGCTGACCTTCCAGTGCCTCATTCCCTCAGGCTCTTGGCTATTAGAACTTGTCACCCGGGTTGCAGTAGCTCACAGATGAGACTAAGGCCCAGAGAGGGACAGGTTCTGGCTGTGGTCACAGAACTCCACCCTGCATGTGTCCCTGTGTTATGAATGAGAACTTGTGTGACAGCAGGAGGGTGGTGACCCTTTTGCTACTCCATCACTCCCAGGTTTAGATGTAGGGCTTTGTGGGGAGGGACCCCTGGAGGCTGGGCCCTTGGTAGCCCATGAGTGGCACCTCATACTCAGGCCCATCTAGCTGGGCTTCCCTACCCACCTCAGTTGCCTTGGGGCCTGGCTCCAAAGGGGTCTTTACCCCCTCTAGCTCCAGGGGCCCGGCCCCTGGTCCTACCTGCCCTTTGCCCTGAGCCACAGCTGCTGCCCGCCCCCGCCGCACACAGTAGGCTGCCCCCATGGCAGCCAGGGCAGCCAGGAGCACAGTGGCCAGGGCAGGTGCGATAAGGAGAGGCAGATTGCCTTCTTGGGCCTGGGTGACTGGGGCATGATTAGAGAGGACAGCTGGGGGTGTCTGGGCCTCCCCACAGGCCTCCTTGCCCTCAGGCACTCGCCCAATACCCAAGGGCATAACACAGATGGAATAGGTAGAGTTGGGCTTCAGCTGGGTGACTGTGTATTCTGCAAGCGAGGCTGGCAGCCGCAGAGTCACTAGCCGCTTGTCAGGGCCCGACAGGTTGCGGTAGGTGAGGCGGAGACTCCTGAGTTGCATGGCATTGCCCTGCAGGTAGCGCTGCAGCCCCACATGTAGGGAAGTGGGACTCACTGGCTCAATGCCGAGGGGCAGAGGCTGTGGGGGACCTGGTGTGTCTGGTGTGGGGCTGGGTCGTGTTCCCTGCCCAACGTGGCTCTCACAGTATAGGCCTATGAAGCCCTCTGGGCAAAGGCACTCCAGGTGGTGCCTCGCCCCTAGGTGACAAGTGCCCCCATTGAGGCAGGTGGAAACTGGGCAGTCCTGGGGCCAGGAAGCAGGCCCCATAGTTGGTGGGGCAGTGGATGGTGGACTAGGGGCCTCAGTTGCTGGCTCTGTGGGGCTAAGCCAGGTGGGAGCTGAGCTGGAAGGCAAGAGTGTGGGCTCCTCCACCTTGGGCCTTGTGGTGGGTACTGTAGGCGTGGTTGTGGTGGCTGGGCAGCCAAAGTCGGAATAGTCAAGCTCCAGCAGCAATTTGCCAGCATTCTTTGGTGGGAAATGGCAGCGTGTCTCTTCAGGGCTGGCTAGTGTGATATGGCTCTCACGTACCCAGGGGCCAAACCAACTCAAAGGGCACACACAGTTAAAGGGGTTGCGGGCAGCCGTGAGGAGCCGCAGGCGGGGGAAGAGGCCTGAAAGGTCACTGGGCAGGGCCTGCAGGCTCAGGTTGCTTAGGTCCAGCTCCTGCAGAGCAGCTAAGCCGGCCAGGTCCTCAGGCCGCAGCTGGGCGATGCGAGTGTTGCCAGCTAGCCGCAGACGCGTCAGGCTCCGCAGGTCTCGAATCACAGAGGGTACGCGCTCCAGCTGGTTGTCGGACACATCCAGATCATGGAGGTTACGTAGCCGGGCAAAGAGCCCCTCATCCAGCTGCCGTAGCCCCAGACCGGCCAGCCTCAGGGCCTCCATGTTAGTGGTGTCTAGGATGCCGGGGTCCAGAGCTGGGAGGCTGTTGTGGCTGAGGTCAAGCAGCAGCAGGCGGGGTAGGCGCAATGGGGGCAGCACCCGTAGCTCATTGTCCTGCAGCTTGAGTTCCAGGAGGCGGTCAAGGGCATCAAAGGCACCTGGCTGGATGTGGTGGATGCGGTTCTTTCCCAGGTAGAGGCGCTCAAGGCGTTGCAGGCCACGGAAGGTCTCGTTGGTGATCTCACGTAGCTTGTTGGCAGTCAGGTCCAGGTTACTGAGATTGGCAAGTGGCTGGAAGATGCCACCAGGCAGGCTGGTGATCTGATTCTGTGACAAATCCAGGAGCTGCAGGCCTGGCAGGCTGGCCAAACTGCCCACATCCAGTGTGGTGATGCCATTGTCAAAGACATACAGGCCTGTGGTGTCAGGTGGCACATCTCGGGGTAGTGTGGTCCCCTGGCGGGCAGTGCAGAAGACTGTCTGTGGCTGGTTGCACTGGCAGCCAGATGGGCAGCCCTGTACTCTGGACTCCAGAATCAGCAGCAGGAATGGCAGTAGAAGTGGCAGCAGAGGACTCCTGGAGCACATCTTCTGTCCCTGGGAGCAGAGAAACCCAAGTCAGGGTTCAGAGGGTAGCTTGATCAGGGAAGGCCAGAAGGGAATTCTTGAGTCTCTGCCCCCAAATACAGACCCCAACAGTAATGTCAAGGCCCTAACCCTGGTACCCCCAGCCCAATTCCTAACCCAACTCTGTTATGCTCTCACCACATGACCTTAGGATGTTGGCTGTCATGAGTACCCAGTGGCTGATGCACAGAGCCTAGCACAAGAACCGACAACCACTGAGCACTCAGTGATCATGACTGCTTTCTCCTCCTGAGCCTCAGGGTCTCCTGCCTCTGCCTAATCAAGTCTGCTGGCTGCCTGTGGTGGACAGGAAAGAAGGAAGAATTGTGGGTCTTGAAGCAGCAGCCCCTCCTTGTAGTGTCTGGGAGAGACGGATGGGCAAGAGGCCCAGCGCGTAAGCAGAGAAGCTGGCTGCCCCTGGCCCTGGCCCCCGCACCACACTCTGTATCCCTCCCTCCTTGCAGTGAGGAGAGACCGCAGTGGGAAGACTTCACATGGAAACTATGGGATCGGTGTTTTTCCACTTGTGCAGTCAGACCTGCCCAGGACAGGGGCTGCAGGCTGCCAGGATGTGGCCAGCAGGATGGTTTTTAGAGGAGGGTTGGAGGCCGGCTGCAGCCCTTGGCAGGTGTTCCCTTGTCTTGGGGTGGGGCAGAGTAGAGAGGCAGGAAGCCTGTCTCTTCAGATCGCCCCACCTCCTGAGCACGAAGAATTAGAGATGAGGGGTCCCTGGAGGCTGTGCCAAGCTGGAGGGGTGACACAGGCTTATTCCCTCCTCACAGTTCTCGGGGTCTCCTCTGGGATGGGCACTGAGAGAACAGTAGCTGTTCTCTACTAGACAGTGGCCATGTGCTAGAATCCCCTCAGCATACAGTTTCCCAAATACCTATTTCAAGGAGAAGCTACTCTTCCCACTGCTGGGTAACAGGAAAAGGGGTGCTCGGAGATGCCAGGAAGTCTGAGCTGTAGCCTAGGGCCTGCCCCTGAGAAGGGGCCACACTCCAGATGCAGGTACCCACATTTCAACATGTCATGACTGGGAGGGCTCACTGGAACTGCCCAACACAAGATGGATCCAGCCTCCTCCACACCCTACTTAGGTTCCTAGGAGAGCTGTGGGCTGTATCTAGTCACAACTCTCACCTTTTGTGATCCCAGAGGCCCCTAAGCAGCCTGTCCCCCAAGTGGCAGTCCTGCCCAGTGGCCTGTATCCCATCCCCCTTCAGGTGCCTGCTACTCACACAAGAGCCTTTTGTGCTAAAATCAGGCCCTTCCCTTCCCCCATGGCCAAGGAAGGTAACCCGACCCCTACCTAGCCTGCCTCTCTGCCCCACCACATTGGGATGGAGGGATGGGGCCCATCCATGGGCTTCCCTTTCCCCAGGTGCGTCAGACCATGGAATTCACTGGCTAGCTCTAGGTGAAGGAAGAGACCCTGTCTACCTATAGTGTCCCTGCCAGAGAAGTCATCCCCTTCCAGGAATCTCCAGCCTAGAGCCCCTCACTCATTAACAATGATGGACATCCTTCAGAGGCCATTTGGAGAAGCCTTCCTGACCCATCGAGTTCCCTCCGTAACAAACTCTTTAGGAGCCTGCACATGCTGACATTGCCCTGTCTGCCTGTGCTCCACAGTCTCCAGTGCCCTGGTAGTATATCTCTGCTGAGTGAACTGCCTGGGCAGAGCCTCTCCTTAGGCCTTAGACAAAGCAGGTACCCAAAGGAAGCCTTAGGTGTCCCAGGGCCTCTTGGCGTCTGTATCATGGGAGCTCTGTATCTGTGTGTTGCACCCCCAAACCCCCTTCACTCCACTTATTCCACCCTCACTGACTCAGAAGGTGATGTGGGCTTCAGGTGACCCACACCCACCCCATGTTTATGGGGGAAGTGAGGTCCCTCGCCTTCGATCAGCCCTCCCAGCAGGCCAGGCAGAGCTTGGGCAGAAGGAGAGCCTACGTGTGGCCAGTCTGGCCACATTGCTTTCAGCTCCCTGTGGGTCTCATATAAGGTCATGGTTAAGAGTTCTTAACTCTGGGCAGGCAGCCCTGTGCTTAAAGGTGTACAAGCAATGAAGCCACAAATGGCAGTTTGACACTCAGCATTTCAGTTTCACCTTTGTCCTGGACCACTGTGGGCTGTGGAGGGAGGATGCATGTGGAGTACTATTCGTTATGATGCAGAGGTGAGCTCCTTTGCCTGAGCTCTGCCTCAGCCTGGCCCACCAAGGAGAGAGTGAGGCAGTCATTGGTGCTAGGACTTTTAAGAAAAATTACTCAGTTTGCAAGCTGCAGTCTGGTGGCTAGTAGGGGCTCCACCTTGGGTTTTCTGGCACCCAGAATAGATTGAACAGCTGCAGTAAGGAACCTCAGAGGACACAGCACTATCCTAGAAAGGATGTAGTAGGTTTTAGAGCATTGAGTTCAGGTCCAAGTTCAAGCCTTTCAGGACTATGGTCCATTACAGAGCTGGCATAAGTAGCTCGCCACTGCCCCCTCCCATAGTTGTTTCTTATTGTTCTGATTGTTTTTAAACAGGTAGTTCTTCTAACAAGTTTTGGCATCTGGATCTGGGTGCCTGCCTAACCAGTGTGCAAGTGGGAGTGGGGTGGAGTTGTCTAGTGGTGAGCACTGGGCTATGCTATCCAGTGAGTGGAGCAGCTCTGAAAGCAGAATCTGTTCTTTGATATCTGATCCACTGAGCTGCAGTAGGGACACGAGACCTTTTCCTTTGCAAAGGGTATGGGGAGTATCCTGGAACAGTCCTGGGCTTTAAGCGGACAGAAGTAAAAAGGCAACACTTCTGTCCACAGTGTGGTGGACAGATGCTGCAAGCAGTAAGGTAGGCTCTGTAGTGCCCAGTAGCCAGGATGGATGTTCACATTGGACTCCCAGGGTTCTTAGTCACTGCAGGACATCCTGGCAAAAACCCAACTTAGCCCCTTCAGTCATAGCACTTGCTATTCAGGGGATTCAGTATATACTTAGAGTACTTGCCAAATGGTTGGTAAACATTAGCTACTGAGGGTGTTACCCATAAACCTGGAGCCCTATGTGCCTCATGGGTTTGGAGGCCACTGAGGAGAGGAGCTGTATATCACCTTCATACCAATGGAGGCCCTGGGTTCAGGGGCAAGACTCCATGCTAAGGCTGGTGGGGAAGTCGGGTGAGGTGTCCTAAGTTCTGGAAAGGGGTGTGGGGGGTGAGCTGTCCTTTGGCCATCTCTCTACAGCATATGACCTCTGGGAGGGGCTCTATGAGTAAGAAAAACTAAGGACATTCGTCATCACAGCTCTTAGGGGATCTAGAGTATCCCTCCATCTCTGAATATGCAATACACTGTGGGCACCCACTTGTGGATCAGGCAGAAACAGGTTAAGTAGGTAAGAAAGAACCTAGGTAGCTGGGTGACCACATCAGTCCTGGGGCTGGTACATCTCATGCTCCTGGGGAAGAGCATGTGCCCAGCTACTCGGAAGATATATTGGACAGACAGATACATAGACAGAGAGCCCACACACCTTTTCCTGTGCCAGGCACTTAGGAGTAGATAATGGGGGCTGAGTGCTGTGGGTCTAACCCTGTGGCTCTGGGCCTCTGGCTCTGGATGCTGGCCTGCCTAGGCTCTCCACTGCCGGCCAGGGCTGGCAGCAGCCCAGCCCCAGGAGTCTGCCAACCCCCCAGGCAGGCGGGACTGTGCCGGCGGCCAGAATAGCTGGCTCCAGTTTCACTGACGTGTCCAAGGAGGCTCAGAGCCTGGGTTGGGTCCGCCCTATCTCCCCTTCCCTGGGACATAGCAGCCCCTGCTCAGCAGGGCAGAGAGGTCACCGGGGCTCTTTGTTGTAGGTCACCACACAAAAGGAAGAGGGGTAAGGCCTCAGGTTCCTCAGAGTCTGCTCCTTCTGCCTGACTTGTGAGCTCACCTCAGCTTCCATCTCCATCTGTAACCCCAGGGTCTTTTCCACCTAAGTGCAGGTCAGGATCACCCAGGAAGCTTTTTAAAACTCCTGGTGACCTGGGCTCACCCAATAAAAAGACCAATTAAAAAAGAACTGTGGGGGTGAGATCCAGGCAGAGCTCTAATTTGGAAAAGCTTCCATGTGAGTTTTTTGCAGCCAGAAGATGGCAAAGGGGATAGTCAGAGTATTTAGTTCATCTACCTATCCAAGAAGGGCGTTCTAGATCTTAGAGTAGCTTTGGACCAGCTGGCAGCTGGGCACTTCTGTCCTCCACCCAAGGAGGTTGGCGTGGCCTCAGGTAGATGTCTTCAATAACACTGTGGGTGACTTGGCAGCCACCAGACCTGCCAGTCCAGGGCTAAGATTAGCCCCTGGCTCAAGGGAGCCCTCAGGGTGGCAGGATATGCCATCTCAGTCAGGAGAGGTTCTACCTGTTGTGCAGGAACACCGGTGGCCCTAGGAGATATATGGCAGTTTTGGCCCATCTAGAAATGGGCCAGTCTAAATGCCATTGTTGGCACGTGGCAGGTGTGATGCTACTGGGACTGGGCCCAGACACCAGGCCTCTTCCCCGCCCTGTCCCTACCCAGGTTCAAGCATTCATAGAGTAAGCGTTTAACCCTGCAATTAACCCTGATCTTGCCAGAAGAACACCTTAGTCATCAAGGTAGGTCACCATCCTCAATTCACCCGAGGGATCTGAGAACATAGTGGCCCCAAAAGGGGTCTTGCCCTTCTCATTCTCCCATTCACCAAGCACCAGTCCCACTACTAACCGGGGTTTTATTGGCCAACCTGTGGCACAAGGAGCTCTTCTTGGGGTCTGAAGTCTAGTTAATGGGAAGGTGGGCTCTGGTCACTGAACTATTCTACTCTACTTCCTTTGCTGTCATAGCTATCTGGTGGCTTGGTGCTCAGGGCCCACAAGGGCCCCTGCTGTCACCAGGCCCCTTCTCAATGCAGGCTGAAGCTCCCTCCTCTCCTTAATGAAATCTCTCAGGCACCCTCCAGGAATGTCAGAGACTTGCTGCATTCCCCAGAAGCCTGGTGCGGGGGCCATCTCCAACCCTGACAAGAACTGGCCCTTTGCCTCCTTACCCCCCCCCCCAAACCAAGGTGGCCAGGGAGCCTCCTCCAGCCTCCTCACACCCTGGGAGGCTGGAATGAGGAAAAGCGGGGGAGGCCTGTGGGCCTGCCTGCCTGAAGGGTTGAAGAAGGCAACCCGGCTGACTTTGGAATGCAGAAGCCGATAAAAGGAAGGAGGCTGAGCCTGTGGCCCTCCCCAAGTGCACGGATTTTCCTGAAGCACCCCTGCATGACTGAAACACAGCCTGCTGCAGTCACGCGCAGAGATACACACCCACGACAGACACACACCGAGCTGCACGCCCACGCACACACCCTCCCCCTTCCCGGAGAACTCATGCAAATTCCTTAGCAGTGAGGGGAGCTGGTTTTCTTGGCAACGCTGAGTCTTGGGCTCCCCAGCCCAGGGAGGGGCTCTGAGAGAAACCAATGGCCAAGGATGCCTCTGTAGGCAGCCTTCTCTCTGCTCACTGAGAGGAACTGGCTGGCTTGGGCTAGTGAGGTAGAAGCCCCCTCCTGGGCCCAGCTGGGATCTGAATTTCAGTTCCTAGGGGCTGTGTAGCCCAAGGGTAGGGACCACCTATCACTCCACAAATAAATTCTCCTTACCTGCATCCTGTCCCAACTCCACCAGGGCTGTGTGTGTGTGTGTGTGGGGGTGCATCAGTAATGGAAGCTAGAACTGTGGGCCATCTTCTGCCCTGTCTGCCAGAGATACTGTATCTGGGCAGTGTCTAAGGGGCTCCTTGTGCTGAATTCCTTCCACTCACTTCCAGAGTCTGGAAAGAATAGTGTCATCTGGACACCAGTCCCTCACTGCACCCCACCCCACCCCACCTCCACCTGACCCTCTGGACCCACAGGTCTCAGGTAGTTGTTCCAATATGCCAACCATTCTGCCTCACTCCAAGAGATTGGGGGAGGTGGAGACAGCCAGCACCCAGGTGCCCAGGCTGGCATATAGACCTGGTCCTTCCTTGCTCCCTGGCCTAGGAGAAGCTAGATAATGGTCTGGAGGGAATCCAGCTGGGCTGCTCATTACCAGAGCCCTTTTCCTGCCTCTGACACTCTGTTTACAGAAGCTCTGGGGGCTGATTCCCCTAGGAGAAGTCAGTAAACTCAGGGGACTGCTCTCCCATCCCCCCCCCCCCAGCCGACTGCCTTTGCTCTGCTGGGCTGTGCCAACAGCTGGTCCCATGCTAAACTTTACTGTCCACTGAGCCGGCTCTAATGGAGTTCGCTTGGAGGGCACCAGTTCAGCCTCCCCTCTGTGTCCCTGACACCCAAAGTCCAGGCTAACAGAAAGGGATTTTTGGGATTTGGGCCAGTCCCTAATCCTTGAGGCACTTGGCCTGAGCAAAGGGGCTCTTGGTCTGTGCTTCTCTGAATCCTCACTTGGTACATAAGGAAGTCAGGGGACACCTAGCCTCTTGGGTCCTCTTCTACCTTGCGGACTCTACCTCTGGGGCCTGGGGAGAGAAGGTCAGGAACTCTGGTGTGGTAATTATTAAAACAGAAGTGAGGCAGAATAGTTGGCACCAATCAGCTGTATTGCCAGTGACCACAAGGGACCTCAGCAGGCCCCAGTGCTGCCAACCAGGGACACAAAGCACTAGGCTGGCTCTGGGCCATTGGGTTTGAAGCCCAAGCAAAGCCCCTTCAGTGGCAGAAGCAAGATACACCTGGAGCATTAATGGGCCTAGCAGGCCAAAGTCCACCTCGCAAATCCTTCCCTAGGGCTGTATGTCTGTAACCCCCCCAGCTTGGCCATGAGTGACAAGGTCCAGAAGACCCCAGGTGGCTGGTTTGCACAGGGGCCCAGGACTGTCTGACCCTAGGAGGGAAAAGTAACCATAGTCTACAGCTGGGCCAGCCTCTGAAGAGTTTGATTCATAAAACTGGTCATGCCGGAGGGCCCAGCCGTAGGAGGAGGAAGCGAGGGAGGGGGGTGTTTATTTTGTCTGCTTGCAACCTCGTCGACCAGTGAGCCATGTACACACATGAATGCTGGCCAGCCGTAGAGCTGGAGGCGCCCCAGGACGCAGAGAAGGGGTATAGAGGAGCCGTTCGCCTGGGTGGATCCAGGTGAGCGTGCCAGTGTGCGTGAGTATACGCAGCGTCCCGTATGCCCCCATTCACACACCTCCCGCCGCCCCTGATACTCACCAGGAGGCCGTGGCAGTGGCTGAGGGGGCCGGGCGGGGCAGGCCCCGACTTTAGTCCTTTTCAGTCCTTTTCAGCCGGCTGAGCCAGAAAGCGTCCTAGTCTCCCGCCTCGGCTCTGGCTCCAGAGTCGGCTCGGGGGTGGGCGGGTCGTGCCTTAAGAGTCGAGGGGCGGGGCTGCTGCCCATTGGCCGGGGCGGGGCCATCGGGGACCCGCCCCCTGCACTGACGGGGGTCATTGGGCAGCGCTGCCCTAATCCTCACCCCGCCACCGCCCGACTTCAGCGGGAGTCAGATTGTGTCTGGCCCTAGTTTGCTGTATGACACTGAGCAGGTTCCTGCTGTTCACGTAAAAAGCGAGCAAATGTTGAGTGACATCAAGAGTCACAGCCCGATTCATCTGAGACACAGCCAGGTGACAGAAACGCTAGAAGTTGAACCCAGGACCTGTGGAGACATGGAGAGGCGGGGCTGGAGCAGTGGGGACTGTTGCAGGGGCTCAGTTCCCATAACTGGATCAGCAGGCCAGAGGAAAGGATTTTTCAAGAGACTCCCAAATCTAGATTTTTAGGTGGAATTTCTCAATGTGTTATTGTTGATACTTAATTCCAATTCCAAAAACTCAAGCACGCCACACAAAGCCCTCGAAAGAGCCTCCTAAACCGGGCGTGGTAGTGCAGGCCTGTAATCCCAGCACATGGGATAACAGCAAATGGAATTCAAGGCCAACCTGGGCTACGTAGCAAGACCTTGTTTTATTATTTATTTATTTATTTATTTATTTTTGGTACCGGGGATTGAACTCAGACCTCACGCTTGCCAGGCAGGCGCTTAAGCCACTGAGCTAAATCCCCGGCCCGACCTTGTTTTAAAAAACCAAAAGAAAAAAAAAAAGCCTCCTAAATACAACTAACACTGAGTTTGACGTTCTCGTGGCCACAGTAGCCTTAAGGGAGTAGTATCTCTGGACCCCTTACATGTTAGGAAGGACTGAGACACAGGAAGGAAAGGCTCCCTTGTTACTTGACAGCTTCAGGTCCTGAACCTTACAACAGTGGGTGGAGCCTGAGCTTTAGTTGACAGTGGTCCTTGATTGGGCAGGAAGTGCCCAGGGACTGTGGTCCAGAAAATTCCCCTGCCTCAGAGGATTCCAGGAAAACACTCTGCCCTCCTCCCTCTCTGTATTTGTGGCCAGAGTCATGCCTAAGAGAATCTGGGGACCCGGCTCAGATCCCAACTTCCGGAGAGCCCCTGGACAGCCGCATCTCCTCCTGCACAGCTTCCAGCCAAGACCTTTGGCAGGACCAGAGTGTCTTTGGGGGGTCTAAAAGGCTCTTCCCAAAAGCAGGGCCACACCAGCTGGGAACTTTGTAGTCTCTGGAGGACTTCTTCCAGGAGACAAGATGACCCCTGTGTCTAGTTGTCAGGGGCCAAGCAGAATCTGGCTGCGACAGTCACCTTCTAGATGTCCTCTTTCAGCTCCTTGGCCTCTGCAGGGTGCATTCTCCAGGACAGACAGGACTCTGTGCCCTGCACTTTCTTGGGTCATGGATGTAGGGCATGCGTGGCTATAAACCTCTCTGTTCCTGGACAGAGCTGGCCTGAGTATGTTTTGTTTGGCCGCTGTGGCAGTTTAAATACTTTGAAGCCATGGCCAGTACTGAAAAATCAGGTGGTTTTGCATTAAAATGGGGCTTCCCAGCTACCTTTGAGTGGGAAGTCTCTGCTGATGCTGAATGGCAGCTGCCCCCTCTGGCCAAAGCTCATGGGTCACCCCTTTCCTTATACCTCCTTATTTTTTCATGCCTGGTTCTTCACTTACTCAAGTTTCCCAACTGGCTCAGAAAAATTTGGGTTGTCAGTTCATGTATAGCCTCTGGTCAGACTGCTTCTATGCCTTTTCTCTTCCGTTGTATGTCTTCTTGAGGCCCTTGGGAATATCCCCAAATGCCTAAGGGAAAAGGTTGTCCAAAAGACTATAGCTTGATTTTCCCCAAGAAACAGGACTTCCTCATAGCCTTGAAGCCCTTTGCCTCTGTGGCCAGTTCTCACTGATAGAGAAAGAACCCTTGCCCTGCCTAAAGTGTCCACCTCTGCCTCATCTCATGCCCTGGGCTTACACAGGTCCTCATCCATTCAGAGGCATCTTCCAGGAGACCTACACAGTTTGCCTAGTCTTTCCTTGCTATTTTCAAGGTGCCATCCTACTCAGAAACCCTGTGAGCAGAGGGAATCAGCATGTATGGGCAGACCTGCCCAAAGGTCTGGGTTGGGCCAGGGGCAATGTCAAGCTATCTGACAGTGGAAAGGGACCTGAAGCAGAAAAGATGATTGGAGGGGGAACTGGAGGAGGGGGCTCAGAGTTTTGCACCCCAGTCCTTCCATCTGTGGTCTCACAGAAGCATTAGGAGAGATGGTAGCAATATCAGAGATCCAGGGGCTGGGGATTTAGTTCAGCAGCTTAAGCACCTGCCTTGCAAGCACATGCTCATGAGTCCGATCCCCGGTACCGATTAAAAAGAAATAAATACATAAATAAATAAATAAATAAATAATGTCAGAGATCCAAGACCCCTCTCTCAACCCAGTTGGTGTCATCATTCTGAGACCTGGACTGAAGGTTAGAGCATATCTTGACTCTTGACCTTCTATGACTTGGGCCCAGGACAGGGTCAGAGTCCTTCGGAGTAACACCTAGGGGCTATGCAGTGGGAGAGGCAGTTATGGCACTACCTCTGATCCTCTGCTAAGAAATCTAGACCCAGGTCAGTCTCTTTATGAGGCCTAAGGTTAGCACTGACTAACTTTTGGTGTTGGGTGCCATGACCCCATTTCCCAGCCTATACTGTGGACAGCAAGATGCTCCTGCCTGGCAGAGCTGTCCAGGTGGCTCTGCCTAAAGCAGGGAGGACTGGACTGGCCTGTTGGAGGAGCCAGCCCTGCCTACTATGACTTCCTGCTTCCATGTCCTCAGTCAATGGGCAGGAGCCAAGAGGGCGGGGATGAGAGAGACCAGCCCAGGGCTTTTCAGGAGGTTGGTTTAGAGCATAGTTGAGCCATTACTGCCCCAGTGGAGCCACAGGCCTCTTCCTCTGTCTCACTTAGGCAGCAGACGTACCATAGGGGCTCCTGCTGAGCCCACTTATTCTCAGCCTCTGCCTTGAAGTCATTTGTCACCTCTTATTCCTACTTCTCCCAGTCTGTTCTTATACCAGCTTCAATTAAAACATGCTACCAGCTTTTTTTTGTTGTTTTGTACTGGGGATGGAACTCACAACCTCACGCTTGCTAAGCAGGCACTTATGCCACTGAGCTAAATCCCCAACCCCACTACCACCTTTTTGATGGTCATCACTCATTAGAGGCAGAACTCCCCTCCTGCCCTACCAGGCCTGTGCCATCTGGCTTTGACCACCCTAGCCTGAGCCTTAACTCCTAAACCTCACCCAGGCCCCCAGGTTTCCATCCCTCAAAAGGCCTCATACCCACCTGCCTCAGGACCTTTTACATCCTGCTTTTGCTGCCTGGACTACCCTGTGATGTGTTCGGTTTTTGCCTAACACTGGAATCAGAGAAAATACCTTCTTCAGGCACTCAGCAAGGCCAAATTGTCCTGCTACCTGCTGCAGGTCTTTGGAGGACCTTTCCTTCATGTGTTGAGCTGTGGGGTTGTGTCTGTGTCTGCCTGTACCACCAGGCTGTGAGCTCCTTGAGGATAGGGTTAGGGTCTCTTGTACTCATCTCTGGTCACATGTATAGGCTGAGCTGAAGGCTGGGGACAGATTAGGTCATCAAAGTAATAATTGATCATGAATGAATGAGTAAAGCCTAGAGAGAGCTACTGAAGGGGACCTGATGCTGACCTCTACTGGTGCAAGTGCCAGCACAGGCATGCCCAGGTCACCCACCTCTTTCCCCACTCACCGCCTCTGCCACAGCTGGAAGTGGTCAGTCCAGGTTGAAAAGGGCAGCACTGAGCCCAGCTCACTCTGCCAGCCAAACATAATTAGGGGCCTATGACCAGCTCTGGGGATTCCAGGAAATTGTAGAAGCACCCAGGGCCCCACCCAGCCTTCTGGCCTGCTCTGTAGCTCCTGGCAGAGTAGGAGGAGAGGTGGGCAAGGAAACTAGTGTTCAGGAGATGAGGCTGGGCCCCTTGTTGCCTGGGTGAGGAATAGAGGCAGCTGCCACAGCTGAGTGACCTGTGACCACTGGGACCACACAGGGATGGGGAACTGTTTGACGGTGTCAAGCTGGAGGTCTAAGTCCAAGGGTCCCTGGCAACAAGAAACGAAGACCAGAAGCTGGAAACAAGGCACCCTTCCAAATTCTGGATGCCCCTCTCAAATGCTATGGGGACCTGAAGGCAGAATTCATAAGCCCGGGGAGCTGGAAAGGGGTTCCCATAAGGAGGGAAGTGGTAGTGGCAGACAGCTGACTGAGGCAGAGCCTGGCATAGCATTATAAGGGCTGTGAGAGGTTCTAGCCTACTCTCTGTAGTCCCAGCCACCGTGTCCTCCTGACATGACCCCCACCTCAGGAACAGAGAGGGCAGGAACATCCTGCCCACACAGCCCGAACTGCAGACCTGAGAACAGCAGGGAAGCCCAGAAGCTGTGGGAGCCATTCTGCCCGGGCTTCTGGCGCAGGCTTAGGCACAAGGACTTTGAATTGGCATGGAGAGGAGTCTGAGTCTCTAAGATATCTTAGAGCTCCAAAGCATTGGGGGAGATATCCCAGGTGGCACCACACTTTAGCCCCAAGCTAGAGCACCAGAGGTGGACCCCACTGAGTACAGGCATCCCTGACGGGGATGGGCTAGCATTGCCCCCTACTTCCTGCCAGTGCTGGCCTGATGTACAGGTGGCTGAGGGAGAAGACAATGTATGTGGGGTCTTCAGAAGATCCTTGATGGAACTTGGGCCTGAGATCCTCAGCACAAGCCCTGTAGGGAAGCAGGTAGATGGCTGGGGTACCTGGGGCAAGATTGCAAATGTGGGATTGTGTGTGGCACTTGGACAGTACAAAGAAAGAGGTGGAAGGTTCTAGGGGGGCAGGCTAATGCAGCTAGAGCAACTGAGTGGCTCCTGGTCACTGTGTTACCTTCCAAGTCCCAGTTTAGGATAACAAGACACACATTGCTCCTGCTGCCACTTATCCCGCCTGCTTACTGGCCCTCTCTCCCCAGGTCTCTGATACCCCTGCTGGACCCAGATTCCGGGCTCCTGGTCCTGGCAGGAAAGGTGAGCAAGAAGCTAGGCTTCAACTCATGTCACCACCCAAAGTTGGGCCCCTGTACCAATGTCCTTTCTGTTTTCAAAAAGAGGAAGAATTAGAACAGTACACTCCACTACCAGGGATATCTTCCTCTGGGCGGGGCCAAGATGATGTGACTCCCCCTACAAAGTTGCCCTTAAGAGAACAAGACCAAGAATAAAGCAGTGTCAAGACATGTTCAGTATACCATAAGTGCTGACATACACCCCTGGTGCTCAGCATGCAAGATGATGACAGGCAACTGAGGCAGGAAGTGCCAAGGGCTCAGCTTGGCTCCTGAGCAGCACTATGGTTCTGTGGCTCTGGTGCTTGGGGAAGAACAGGTGGAGAGGAAGTTGGCGCTAGACCTCAGCCACCAGGATGTGGTCAGGGAATGACGTTCAGGCTGGGCTTTTTTCAGGGTGAGAGTCAGCTGTACTGTTATGAGGTGGCCCTGCAGCAACCAGCACTGAGCCCAGGTGAGTCCTGTCTCCTTCAGTTTTCCCTCTTCTTTGAGTCAGTTTTCCTGACTGTTCTGCCATATTACTCTTGATAGTGACCCAGTGCATCCTGGAGAATGTGCTGCGAGGGGCAGCCCTTGTGCCCCGGCGAGCACTAACTGTTATGGACTGCGAGGTACTCCGTGTCCTACAACTGAGTGATGCAGCCATTGTACCCATTAGCCACCATGTGCCCCGGAAGGTGAGGGGGTCCTGAATGAGGGCTGGGGGTCTGGGGAACTCAGGCCTCCTTGACCTGACTCTCTGCCACCAGACTGTGGAGTTCCATGAGGACTTGTTCCCAGACACAACTGGCTGCATACCTGCCTCCAACCCCTACACCTGGTGGTCTGGGAGCAACCAGCAGGTAGGGCTGAGTTCTTCCATCTGGTGCCATCAGTTTCTGGAAACCCCTAGTCCAGCTTTTCGTGGGGCCTTCTACTAACCTGAGTCTTACCCCTAAGAATCCCACCCCTATGGGGGTCCCCTTCCACCTGACAAATTGTGCCCCCTACTGGCATCCCTACACCTTCACTACCTTAGCTGCCAGCCTCCCCACAGGTGCAAAAGATCAGCCTCAACCCTGCATGCCGGCCCTACCCCAGTTTCACTTCCTGTCTGGTGTCCCCCACGGAGCCTCCATCTGTCACTACCCAGCCTGCAGAGACACCAGAGGCCAACACAGACCCAAGTGTAAGTACCAGCTGCCCTCACCCATGACTGGTATGACAGCTATAGTAGGTAGCTGGGTGAAATCAAAGGTAGGCATGTATGGCCACCTGCCAGATGCTCTTTATGATCTTTTCTATCATCAAGTGTAGCAATGGCTAGGGATTTATTTCAGTGGTAGAATGTTTGCCCAGCATGTACAAGGCCCTGGGTTCAATCCCCAGTACCACCAAAAAAGAAAAAAAAAAAGTCAGTGTGGTGATGCATGCCTCAGCAC
This sequence comes from Dolichotis patagonum, assembly GCA_004027295.1. NCBI lineage: Eukaryota > Metazoa > Chordata > Mammalia > Rodentia > Caviidae > Dolichotis > Dolichotis patagonum. The sequence continues at coordinate 57,728 of PVJX010003416.1, read as the reverse complement.
TCAGGAGGCTGAAGCAAGAGGAGAATTGCCATGAGTTTAAGGCCAGCCTGGGCTGCATAATGAGACCCTGTCTCAAAAAAAAAAAAAAAGACAGAAATGCTCACAACATAAAGTTGACCAGACAGCAAGGAAATGACTGTGAGGTACTCCGTGTCCTACAACTGAGTGATGCAGCCATTGTACCCATTAGCCACCATGTGCCCCGGAAGGTGCACATTTCTGGCTTTTCTTAAAACATCAGCACCTCTGACTCACTAGTCACAGATCCCTATGAACCCAAGACCCAAGAGCTGCTATCTACTGTCCCTACAGCCTACAACCCAGCCCACTTCTTGCTATGTTTTGCAGTCCTGTTCTCCCCCACCCACAATGGGGCTCATGCCCAGCCCATGGTCTGGCCTAAAAAGGCCCAGAGTGATGGCCCTGGAGTTGGCCAGGTGTGTTCTCTCTCTCTCTTTGGCTAGCATGCCAAAGGGCCTGCTGACTGACCTACGTCCTTGTCCCCAGGAGGGCTTCTCTTCTCCTCCAAGCTTGCTGACGTCACCCTCCACACCCTCCAGCTTGGGGGCCTCACTCTCCAGCACCAGTGGCATTGGCACCAGCCCCAGTCAGAAGTCACTGCAGAGTCTTATGGGTAAGGCAGTCAGGACAAGGACTCTGTCCCACCCCTGGCTAGTCATCTCTGACCCCTAGTCTTCAGGGGAGACTTTATGAGGGCCACCTCCACTTGCCTAGACTTGCAGCTCTAGGCAGTCATTTGTCCATTCAGCCCACCTGCTAGCGTGAGGCTCCTGAGTGTTGTCTGTAAAATCAGAAGACAGCCTGGACCACTGGTTCCCAAGCAGTGTTCTCTGGAGCCCTGGGGTTCCATTGAGATTCCTCAGGGTGCAGAGAAGCAAGGGTGAGCTTCCCAGGTGTGTACACTGCCTCTGCAGAGGCCTGGCCTGGGCACACTCCAGGCACCTTCCCATGATGAAGGAAGCAATCAACCAGGGTCCAGGATGCAAGGGGGACAGGCACAGCATCTGACTCAAAGCTCCACATTCCTTCCACCTCCCAGGCCCCAGTTCCAAGTTCCGCCATGCTCAGGGCACTGTCCTGCATCGAGACAGTCACATCACCAACCTCAAGGGGCTTAACCTCACCACCCCTGGTGAGAGTGATGGCTTCTGTGCCAACCAGCTGCGTGTGGCTGTGCCTTTGCTGAGCAGTGGTGGGCAGGTAGCTGTGCTTGAGGTGAGTGATCCTGCCCAACTAGAGCTGCCTTACCTACCCACTGGACCTCATTAAGCACAGACTGTATATCAAACACCTGCCAGCAAACCCAGTAGTTCCCCCCACACTGCCACAGCCTCATGCATTAGGTGCCTTCTTATCCCCATTTTACAGATGAGGGTGAAGAGGCACAGAGAGGTTTAGTGACCTGCCCAGGTCACACAGCTGCGTAAGTGGAGCTAGGTTCAAACCCGACCACCTGAGCCTAGAGCCTGAGCTCTTTCATTCACTTTGCATTGCTACTCCCTCACTTTCTGGGGTTTCCCAGTTGGCACTGGGCTGGGGGGGGCTCAAACCAGAGGTGGCTAAGGTAGAGATGCTGGGCCACTCATCAGTGGGTACATTTGCTGCAGGGGGTGGGGGCCCAGACATCCTGTCACCCTGCAGCTCCTGGGACCAGCTTTCCTACCTGGGTCTCACGGGCCATGGTTTGGGGCACCTCCTACAGTTGAAGAATCCTGGCCGCCTGCCTGACACCGCATTGCCCACACTGCAGAACAGGGCAGCTGTGACTGATCTGGCTTGGGACCCCTTTGACCCTCACCGCCTTGCTGTGGGTAAGGAGACTGTGATCCTGGCTTGACGGGGAGTCCTAGGTCCTAAAACTGAGGGTGGGGTCTGAGGCCTAACAATGAGAAGCTATTGGTCTCTTTCTGCAGCTGGAGAAGATGCCCGGATCCGACTGTGGCGAGTGCCCCCAGGGGGTCTGAAGGATGTGCTCACCACGCCAGAGGCTGTACTCACAGGTCAGAAGGGCCTGGGATGGGGCTGGGTGGGGTAGTGGCTTTGAGGGGCTTAGTGTCACCTCGAAGTCCTCCCTTAGGCCACACAGAGAAAATCTACTCTCTGCGCTTCCACCCACTGGCGGCCGATGTGCTGGCTTCCTCTTCCTATGACCTCACTATCCGGATCTGGGACCTTCAGGCTGGAGCCGAGCGGCTGAGGCTGCAGGGCCACCAAGACCAGGTAGGACAGCTGCAGAGGCAGGGACTCAGCCATGGGGTGAGACGCTACCTCTCATGTCCCACCCTGTTCCCAGATCTTTGGCCTAGCCTGGAGTCCTGATGGGCAGCAGCTGGCCACTGTCTGCAAGGATGGATATGTGCGGGTCTATGAACCCAGGAGTGGTCCTGAACCCCTTCAGGTGAGCAACTGTGGGCTGGGGGTGGCTCCCAGACCTAGCTTGGGGGACCCAGGCTAGGATTTACATGCTGTATCTCAACAGGAAGGTCCGGGACCTGAGGGTGGCCGTGGAGCCCGAATTGTCTGGGTATGTGATGGTTGCTGTCTGCTGGTGTCTGGCTTTGACAGGTGAGGACTCAGGGACCACCATTCCTAGGCTTTCTACCTGGGTTCCCTTTCCTAAAGTTGAAGACATTTGTTAGGCTTGCACAATCTGTTCCCACCCCTCACTTATTGGATGGTTGAGTAGGGCTGGGTGGTGGGTAGACGGATGAGGGCATAGATTGATGAGTGGATGGATGGATGAATGGATAGGTGAGTAAACAAATGGATCGGTGAGAGGGAGGGTTGGGGAGGGAAAATGAGACAATGGGGTATCCCAGAGGGAGAGCCAAGCCCAAGAGCCCAGGCCTGTTAGGGACCAAGTGTAGCACAGGAAGCAAAGAACCAAGCTAGTTAGGGAGACCAGGGAGATGGTCCCAAATACACTTTAGAAGAGGAATCAGGGATGGCCTCCAAAGTGAGGTGTCCTCTGAGCTGGGTCTTATTAGGGGCTGCTGACCGAGAAGGTATTGGAGCCTGGGGGAGAAAGCCAGAAAGCCCTCCAGTCCACAGGAGCAGACATCGAGAAGCAGTATGAGGGAAAGAAACCCAGAGCAGGGTCAGCACTGTACTGAGGATCTAGAACATAGTCTGAAGGAGGACAGAGGCAGAGGCAGAGCAGCGGGTTGACACACTGCTACCCTAGCCAGACCATTGCTTAGAGTTGGACTTAGCTCTCCCATTGCCCAGTGGGCCTCAGGTTCCCCAGCCCAGAAAGGACAGGGTCCCTGAGGTAGTTCCAGCCCTCTCCCTGGCCTCTTCAGCCCTAAGGTCCTGCTTCTTCCCCTAACCCTCTGGCAGTCGAAGTGAGCGCCAGCTGCTGCTGTACATGGCCGATGCCCTGGCCAGTGGCCCCTTAGCAGTACTGGGCCTCGACGTTGCACCATCCACCCTGCTGCCCAGCTATGACCCTGACACCAACCTGGTCCTCCTCACGGGCAAGGTGGGCTGGGCTGAAAGGGGAGGGGAGTGGAGGGGCTGGTGTTGCCACTTCACTGTCACCTTCCTGCCCTCATCTCCCCCCCAGGGTGACACCCGTGTATTTCTATATGAGCTGCTTCCTGAGGCCCCTTTCTTCCTGGAGTGTAACAGCTTTACTTCACCTGATCCACACAAGGTGAGGCAGTCCTGGACGGAGCCTCTGTCCCCAGGTGGACTCACAGGGCTTTTCTACCCTCTGGTGGCCATTAGGGGAAGTGCAGGAGTCAGAGTCCGAGTGCCGTGCCCCTGGTGGTCAGCTGGCTATGAAATTAGCAATTTTGAGAGCTAGTTGTTATATTTAGGTATTACTAAAAATGAGCTGGGCACTAAAAATGAGCTTGTAATCACAGCTACTTGGGAGGCTGAGGCAAGAAAATCGCAGGTTTAAGTGGGTCATGGTAGGCGTTTGCACTCTAGAAATAGTTTAGGACTACACATCAGGCCTCTTCCCACCAGAGAGCCAGTTGTGCATATTACCTGTATCCCACTGTCCAGGGACAGGCCATGGTCCTGGTAGTCTTATTATTTTTTATTTTATTTTATTTTATTATTTTTTTGAGATAGGATCTTGGTATATAGTTCAAGTTGGCCTCAGACTCACTGTGTAACCCAGTCTGGCCTCAAACTCGTGACAGTCCTCCTGCCTCTGCCTCCCAGATGCTGGGACTACTGGCATGTGCCACCACACCTGGCAAGTCCTGGCAGTCTTAAGTGAAGATGCTATGTGCTCAGCCGGAAGCTCCTGGCTCCAACTCCTGCTTCCTCATTCTCTCCCAGGGCTTCATCCTCCTGCCCAAGACTGAGTGTGACGTGCGGGAAGTGGAGTTTGCCCGGTGCCTGCGATTGCGCCAAACGTCCCTAGAGCCTGTTGCATTCCGCCTTCCCCGAGTCAGGGTGAGGTTGGGTCCAAGGACTTCGGCATTTAGTTCCCATTTTCAACACTGGTTAGGGACTTTAGTTACTCTCTGGTCCTGCCCCCAAACCTCTTTGCTTTCCACTCTTTATGACAAAGAATTTCTGCTGAAATTCTAAAACTCATAGAAATCCCAGCATGTATGTGGGGGGCGTATACCAAGTCTTGATGCCAGGGTGCCCTAGTCTTTGGTCTGTGTCTCAAGATAACCCCCTCCACCCTTACAGAAAGAGTTCTTCCAAGATGACGTGTTCCCGGACACAGCTGTGACCTGGGAGCCAGTACTCAGTGCTGAGGCCTGGCTGGGAGGTGCCAATGGACAACTCCAGCTACTCAGCCTGCAGCCCCCTGGCATGACCCCAGGTGGAATATGGGGCTGGGTATGGGGAGGAAGCAGGGGAGTTTGGGCAGGGCTGGAGGAGGGGGCAGACAGCCTGACTCCAGTTCTTTCTCCCTGCTGGTGGACTGAGACTTCTGACTCTTAATGAGTCAGAAGATGAGATGGAGACCATGTCTCCAGACCATCTCTGAACCTCTGAAGAGCAGAGCCTGTGGTCTGGGTTTCCATTCAAGACCCTATCCCCAACACACATACTCAACATACCTGCCACTACCCAGGGCAGACCTCCTGAACGGAGGTTCAGTAGCTGTTAATGCCCTCCTGGGTCTCTGCCAGAGAGTCCCTCGGTGGCACCAAGCAGCTCCCATCCAGGGGACTATCTAATGCCTATTCTTGCATCACTCCAGTGAGCCAAGCACCCCGAGAAGTCCCTACCCGGCGAGCCCCATCCTCAGTGCAGTACCTGGAAGAGAAGTCAGACCAGCAAAAGAAAGAAGAGGTAGGCATGGGCAAGCTGGCCTTGCACACAGAACAGACAGGGGTTCTGGCTAGTGTCCTTCAGGTTAGTTATACTTCAAGTCTCAAGCTGTAACCCAAATGGGAAGAGGAACCACATATATGTCCACTGAGTTTTGTGGGGAGACCTAGGTCCCTGCATATGCTGCCCCCAGGGCACACCAAGCGAGGGAGGGCAGTGAAAGGCCCCACCCTGGACAGGCATAATATAGCCAAAGCTGGAGTTTGGGAGCCAAAGTGTGTTTGGGACCCTGGTGTACATTTGAGCCTTTAAGGCAGTGTGCACAGACAGCAGCAACTGACAGAGGCACCATGCCATAGTTTCTCTGTCTCTAACTCCCTTATCTCTATTTATTCTTTTGCTATACTGGGGATTGAACCCAGGGCCTTGCATATGCTAGGTAAGCATACTATCTACTAAGCTGCACCCTCAGTCCTTTAAAATTTTAATCTTTCTAGGCATGGTAGCACATGCCTAAATAATCCCAGCATTTGAGAAGCTGAGACAGGAGGCTCACATCAAATTCAAGATCAGACTAAACTACATAGCAAGCCCTTAATTTTTTTTTAATTGCTGAGACAGTCTTTTAAGTAGCCCAGGCTGGCTTTATCTTGTGATCCTCCTATCTCAGCCTTTCAAACAGCTGGGATTATAGGTATGTGCCAGAATGCCCACTGTCTCAGTCCTTGTGGCCTTTTCAATGAAATCCCATCAACTCTGGCAGAGTTTTACTTGAAAAGACTTTTTATGACACTGTGGAGTTTTAAACTATGGGGGATCTGATGATTTGGAAGTTGGTGAGTCTTGCTCCCTTCAGTTCTTCTCCTGTCTACCTTTGTAGCTATTGAATGCTATGGTGGCAAAGCTGGGGAACCGGGAGGACCCACTGCCCCAGGACTCCTTTGAAGGAGTGGATGAGGATGAATGGGTGAGTGAATGGCAAATGGGCCCAGCTTCTTCAGCCAGCAGCACTGCCCCTCCCTTGTACATTGCAGCACTTAGCTCTTCCCTCCCCAGGCCTCTTAACGGCCTCCTACTTCTTGGTTTATCACCCTAGGACTAGCCTGCACACCAGTCACTTCTGGCCTCAGCTGTTGCTGCCACCTCCTAGAACCACCTTGTGCCCCTGCACACCTCACAGCTCTCCAAACTGGAAGACACCTCTGGCCCTGGCACACCCCATCCCAGAAGCCCTGGTTTCCTGTAGGCTTTGGGCACTTTTGTGGCCACTGGGCCCACCTTCAATTTCTTGAGAATGTCTGCACCTCTGCTTTCTCTAGGACCAGCTGCTTCTCCTCAGCTGCCTGCTAGCATGTGGATGGGGTCGGGAGGGATGAGCAGCATGTCCCTGGGCAGGCCCTGGGCTTCCTGTCTCTCCTACTCTTTCTGCTGACCCTGGCCAATCCCAGCCTTGGCTGGGTTTGTACAGCACTTTCATTTACTACATGCCAACCAGTCTTGCCTGTTGCCCAGTTTCAGACAAGAGTATGGGGAGCTGGCCCTCCACTAAGTCATTTGAAGCAGCCTCAACCTCAGGGGTTTGGGACCACTTGCCCTGCTTCCCAGGCTTGACGCCTGGAAAAGGGGCCTCACCAAACAAATTGCTCGGTTGGTGCAGTGTCAATTTCACAGGGACCAGCCTGCACATACCCTGGATGTTTTTAGCAATTAAACTTTTCTAAGCTGGCCATTTTTTGTGTTCTCTGGTCTCTGACTGAAAAGGGGACGGGGATACGAGTATGTGAGAGGGGTTAGGCCCTGTGCTTCCAGTCCAAGCCTCACTTTTCTTCTAAGGCTTTTTAGATGCAGGCTGCTAGGATTTCATTTCATTCAGTACTCAAGAGCCCAGCAACAGCCTAGATGTATTAGTCTGCTGAAGTGAACAGGGAAGAGGTTCTTCTAGGGAGCTTAAATTTAATATAACTTTGTTGCACAAGTGAACCTTTGACTGTCTGCAGGAGAACAGTGTTAAGAGAGCATTTGAGAAGAAGAAACTAGTGAAAGGATGTGATTTAGATGCAGATGCATGCCAGGAGAGTGTGGTGGTACACGCTTGTAATGTCAGCACTCAGGAGGCTGAGGCAGGAGGATTGCTACAAGTTTAAGACCAGTCCGGGTTACATAGTGAGTTCAAGTCCAGGCTGCTTACATTAATAAGGCCCTCGCAACAACAATAAAACAAAACAACAACAAAAAAAAGCAGGGGTGGGCCGGAGATTTAGCCCAGTGGCTTAAGCGCCTGCCTGGCAAGTGCAAGGTCGTGAGTTCAATCCCCGGTACAAAAAAAAAAAAAAAAAAAAAAAAAAAAAAGCAGGGGTAAGCCAGGGTATTCGGGAATCAGAGAGGGTGACTCTTATTTAATTTGAGAGCTAAGACCTGAAGGAGACAGCCAAAGAGAGTCAGGAGGAAAATGTTTCAGACAAAAGGAAAGGCAGCATGAGTGATGAGGGAACAAAGAATTTAGAGAGCTAGAGGAAAGGGAAGGAAAGCTGGGCAGTGGTCTACAGCATAGTCCAAGGCAGCCCGCTTTCATCCATTCAGCAAACATTTGTGAGTGCTGGTCCAGAATCCATAGGTACAGAATGCAGATTAATGGTTTTGAGGGCTGGAGGTGTGAAGGAGTAGAGAATGCTGATAAGTGGTGAAAATGTTTTTAACCTAGATGTTTGTGATAATTACACAGCTCTGCAAATATACTAAAAGGCACTGAATTATGGATTTTTTTTTTTAAAGACAGGGTCTTGCTATATAGTTCAGGCCGGCCTTAAACTCACTGTGTAACCTAGGCTGGCTTTGAACTCAAGGCTATCCTCCTGCTTTAGCCCACCAAGTGCTGAGATTCCAGGCGTATACCACCATGCCCAACCAGAATTACAGATTTTAAAAAGGTAAGTTGAGAGCTAGGTGTGGTAGTGCATTCCCTATAATCCCTGCACTGAGACTGGAGGATCATTGTAAGTTTTGAAAGCCTTGAGTTCAAGACTAGCTGAAACTACAAAGTGAGACTGTCTCAAAAAAACACAATAGTGCCAGGAATATAAGCTCAGCAGTACAAGTGCCTGCCTGACAAGTGCAAGGTCCTGAGTTTGATTCCTGGTACCCTCTCCCAAATAATCATAATAAACTGAGGCCAGGTGTGGTGGCACGTACCTATTATCCAGCTACTGAGTTGGTTGAGGCAAAAGGATTACAAGTGTGAGGTCAGCACAGTAAGATTTCATCTCAAAAATAAAGGCTGGATGTAATTCCAGCAAGGGGGAGGCTGAGGCAGGAGATCACTGTGAGTTCAAGGACAGCCTGGGCTACATAGTAAGTTCAAGGCCAGCTTGAACTGTATAGGGAAACCGTGTCTCAAAAAAATAAATATATAAAATAAAATGTTGATCCAAATTGTGTGTGAATTATATCTCAAAAAACTGTTACTAGGGCTGGGGATATAGCTCAGTGGCACAGGGGCTTGCCTGGCAAAGTGCAAGGTCTTAAGTTCTATACTGGTACCAAAAAAAAAAAAAAAAAAAAAGAAACAAAAAACTGTTACTACCACACAAAGCCAGGTGTGGAAGTGCAAACCTGTTCCAGATCAATCAGGGTACATTATCAATTTTGAGATTATCCTGAACTACACAGTGACACTTTATTTTGAAACAAACACAAACCAAAAAACCGAAAGAATGGAGGGTATGTCACAGCACAGTGAGAGGCATCAGGTAGATATCCACGAGTGTCATCTGAGGGCAGATTTGGAGGAAGAAATGAGTTTCAGCCATTTCACAGGCAGAAACCTATTTTGAAATTCTTTTTTTTTTTTTTTTTTTTGGTGCTGGGGCTCAAACTCATGACCTCGTGCTTGCGAGGCAGGCGCTTGTGCTCCGAACTAAATCCCAGGCCCTGAAGTTCTTCGTTTTATTAAACATTGTGGAGAATTTGGATCCAACGCAATACTGTGTCTGTTTATTTTATATATTTTGGTCCTAAATATTTTCGCGAAATCAAGGGAATAAACAGCCCCACATTTGACCCATTTGCAATAATCCTTGCTCCTTAGTTGCTGGAGAATCAGGATCCTGGGGCGCTGTAGTGAGCACAATAGTCCTTTAAAGCCAAAGCAGGTTCCGCCCCCAAAGAGATTCTGCCCCGCCCCACTTACGTCACGGCCGGTGCCGGTTCCCGGGATCATAGCAACGCGCATGCCCAGCACGGCTTGGCGCACGCGCTCTCTGCTGTCTTAACCTCTGACCTGCCGGCCGCCCTTGAGCGAGGACCGAGGGTCCAGGAAACGCAAGCTCGCGCCCCGGACGCATAGCAGTCGCCATGGTGAGGCCTGAGATGGGCACTGGCCCAGGAGGGGGAAGCAGAGAGAGGAAAGACGGCGAGCTCTGAGCGCCGGCTAGGCTGAGAGAACTGTGCTGCCTCGTGCGCGGCGAAAAGCAGAGTCTGGGGGAGTCGCACCGCGGCAGAAGCAGGCGGGAGCGGCGCGGCAACCTTTGGCCAGGCGTTGCGGGGTTGGGCTGCAGGGCTGAGGTGGTGGACCGGAAGCGCCTGGCTGGCACGGTAGCCGTGTGGTCAACCTGGTGAGAACGAGCAACCCTGGGCAGCTGGATGTGGAGGATGGGCGGCCCCCGAGCCTTGGGGTTCTGCGCAGCCCGTGGGGTTTGCCGTTATTATCTTCGTTTTATAGTCAACTATCCAGTGGAGTCGTATACCTGGTTTTGAGCTGGTCTGCAGGCATGGAAAATGGAGTCTTTCTGTGGTACCCTTGTTACCAAGAGCCAGTCTGCAGACCTGTGCGCTGGCACGTCAACTGGGAACCTTTAAAAACGCAGAGTTTGCCGGGCGCGGTGGCGCGCGCTTGTAATCCCAGCAATTGGGAATCTGAGGCGGGAGGATAGCCAGAGTTCGAGACCAGCGTGAACTACCTAGAGACACCCTGTCCAGGGTTGGGGAAGCAGGTCTGGGAGGCTGAGGCACAAGAATCGCGAGTTCGAGCCCAGCCTGGGCAACTTAGCGATTTAGGTAAATCCTGTCTCAAAAATAAAATAATAAAATTTTAAAAGGCAGGTCTTTGACCAGTTTCTGGAGACCCTATATGTAATTTCCCCAAGTGATTCTGACGCAGTCTGTTTGAGAGCCTCTTCTTAACTTAGGAGGAGGATAAATCAGAAGTGAGGTGCTTATAAGCTCCAGGCCTTGAGATGAGGCTTTGTGTAGATTTTCATTGAATTAATAATGAAGTCATCTATCCTTGACCCTATTTTACACATAAGGAACCTCAAGCTAGAATCTTGACTCTTCCAGGGTCATTTTTTCCAGGAGCCAGAGACTGATTTTGAGCCCAGCTCTTTGTGTCCCCAGGCTACATTTGCCACCAAATTACTCCTGTCTTGTGGTTATTGAGAACCTACAGTGATCCTTTACAGAACCAGCTCCTTCGTTTGTATTCCCTCATTGAACTCTGAGCCTCTGCCAAGGCCAAATAAAATGTGGCCCTAGAGGAATTTGTATCCTAAAGAAGAAAGTTAGTGAATTAGTAAAATAAGACTATATGACAGTACATTAATAGGAAAAGAAAATGCTATGGGGAGGAGCTTAAGAAAATTTCATGTAGGGGATGCGTTTTTAGGTCTCAGATACCTCCAGTACTTTAAGAAAGGGATAGGAAGCCTAGTACCAACAGCCTTACTTGACACAAGTCTCTAAAAAGGGAAGCCTCAATTTTGTAATTCTAGTCACTTCTCCAGGAAGAGGAGCTGTGTTAGTGAAGAACTGGTGAGAGGAGGACAACAGGTTGAGCCAAGACCTGAAGGATGTTTGGGTCTTGACAGTGTCAGACTGGGATGGGGAATTCAGAGAGAGTTAAGGGACTGAGAGCAGCAAAGACACTGTGGAGTATTCAGTTTGAGAGCTGTTCTAGGAGTGGGGATTGAAGAGAAGGGAGGGAAAAAATAAGTTGAGGGAATATAGAGAAGTGTGAATGCCAGGCTGAGGTGTCCACTGAATCTGCAGGCAGCAATACAGAACTGCATGTACTGGGAGCTCCCAGAGCCCTTCAGCTAGGAAAGCATTTGGAAGCACTGTCTGAGGACATAAAAGTTTCTGAAACTACAGCTTTGGGTAGAGCAGAGGCTCCCCCCCCGGGGGGGGGGGTTAGTTATGTGGATTCTTGTTAGCCAGATTTGTTCAAGTACATGATGGAGACCTGCTGTGCAGGCCAGTGCTAGGGCCCCAGGAATCCATTTTAGTGACAGACTTTGTATCAGCCTGAGGGCCTACAGTTCTGCTTTGAAGGAACACTATTCCACACAGGTCTGCTGGAAAGCTGGGCTTGCTCCTTCCTTTTTTGTTACCTCCCCACACAGGGCCTTGCTATGTAGTACAGGCTGGCTTCCAACTTCCCGCAATCATACTGCCTCAGCCTCCCAAGTGCTAGGATTACAGGTATGTGCCCCCACACCTGATTTACTTCTTCTCTTCTTTTTTTTTTTTTTTTTTTTCTGATTTACTTTTTAAGAAATAAGTGTGGATGCATTACAGTGCTGTTGTAGTCTTTTACCCCAGCTGTGGGTTTGGGTGCTGCATTGTGCCAACTTGCTCCCCAGGTAATAAGTATGTGTGTTGCCCATGGTGAGTCCAGAGTTGGAGTCCTGTGATTCTGACCTCTGACTTCTGCTCTCCACTTGAAGTTGGTTACCATGTAGGCTTGTTGCTCTTGCCTGGGATCTTCCTAAGGCCTAAGTGTCAGTCAGTTAATTATGGGGTGGTGTGGGGGCTCCTGGGCATGTCCAGTTGCTGTTTCAGTCACTTACGGTAGCTGCAGCCAAAAGATCTTTGCTCCCCACAGATCTTCAGCTATGAGCATTGCCTGACTCATAGTCAGTACTTAGGAAACATTTGGATTCATATAGGTGGGTGAGAGGTTTGGTTGCTCAATCGCTAGACCACTAATACCAAACAGGATCTGGTTTGGAAGCAGAGCTGTTCTGGACTTGTCATGGAAGCTGCCTGGTTTTACATGTATTACCTCCCAAGTGCCTTACCTCACATAAGAAGGGTATTATGTACTTCATTTTTCAGGTAAGAAAATTGAGGTTCAGAAAGGTTGAGTCGTTTCCCAGGGCCATATAGCTCTTGAGAAGCACAGCTAGATTCCAGTCTAGATCAGCATCATTCCTTTCCTTCTCTGCTTTCTCAGTTCTCTAGGGAATAGTGCTGTATTTTACAGCCTTTACCCTTGAGGAATCAAAAGGACTATATCAAATGAGCTTCTGTAGCCCTCTGCGTGGTGTTGCACACCTGTAATCCCACACTTGGGAGGCTGAGGTGGGAAAATTGCTGCAGGTTTGAGGTCAGTTTCAACTACATAAGTGAGTTCAAGGCCAACCTGCCCTACATAGTAAAACCGTGTCTCAAAAAGGGCAAGGGACTACTATGTTAGAAAAAATCTTTTGCTCCATACTATTTGGCCATTCCTAGGTTTTGTAAATCCAGCAGTAATAAATGAAACATCTAATTGATACCTACCTTATCATTAGACTCTGTCAGGCACCTTTTAGGCATCATCTCATTTGATCTCTATGACAGCTGTACTGTTTTCCACATTTTACAGGTGAAGAAATGGGCTCAGGGGTTGGGAACATGTCCTGGGTCACACAATCAGGACTTGCACACAAGGAAAGCCCAAAGCCTTCCTGTGTAACTGCCATACTATGATGCCCAGACAGCTGTTAAAACTTCGCAGGTCAGTCCTGCCTTCTCCATAGCCAGGTAGCTGTGGACAGTAGAACTGCAGATTACTATGCCATTTTGACTTGAAGTGAGCAGGAGTGATTGGGGAAGTTTCTCAGTTATAGCCTCAAGTGTGATTTTTAAAAATTGTTTTGTTTTTTAGTGCTGGGGATCTTGCATGCTGAGCAAGTGCTTTACCACTGAGCTATATGCCTACCTCAGCTGTAGTTCTTTGTAGTTCTTATTCTGGGACAGGGATTTTGCTAAACTACCTACGCTGGACTCAAGACTTTTGATCCTCCTGCCTCAGCATCCCAGAGTGCTGGGATTATAGGTGTGTACCACCGTACCTGGCTCCAGCCTCAATTCTTTTTTTTGAAACAGGATCTCACTGCAGTCCAGGCTGTTCTTCAACTCACTAGGTAACCCATGCTGGCCTCAAACTTGTCGTAATTAATACTCCTGCCTCAGACACCCAAATGCTGAGGTTACAGGTGTGTACCACCACATGGGGCAGCACCTCAATTCTTAACATGCATTATTTAGCAACAGTCATCAGTTACAGCAGAAAAGTAAGCCAGTGATTACAAGGCCATGTGTGGCAGCAGAGGAACAGAGGCTTTTGGTAGAAGATGAGGTCACCTCGAAAGGTATTCCAGATGAAGAAAGCCCTCTGGGGCCAGGAATATAGCTCAGTGGCACAGTGCCTGCCTGGTAAGCGTGATGTCTTGAGTTTGATTTCTGGTACCAAAAAAAAAAAAAAAAGAAAGAAAGAAAGAAAGCCCTCTGATGGTCTGTCAGACAGGACAGCCTATCTCTGCCTCCTGTCCCACTTGGGAGTGGATTTAGGCAAGGAGGGTAGAACTTAGGTGAGATTACCTAGTAAGCAAGTGCCCTGTTTCTACTTATACCTGCAACACAACTGACTGCAGACCTGCCCATCTTTGATCACACAAGGGTCTTCTCTGGTTTATAAAATCTCCAGGGCTTATGAAATCTCTACCTACTTATGAAATGGAAATCCACTTGTTTATTCATTCTCCTAATGGCCCATAATCACATCTTGCCTGTTAGGAAAGGGCAGGGCTCTGGGAGCCAAAAGAGGCCAGTTCTACTAGAGTCTGGACTCCACTGGAATCTGACAGCCTCTCTTTGGCCTCCAGTGTGTTCCTGATATTGGTTGGTTTGCTCAGTTGCCTCCTTCCAAGCCCCAGGATCCTGTGGAGGCAACAGCCAGTGGACGGCTTTGTACTCCCCTCTCCCTACTCCCCTGAGTACCAGCGGTGTATACTCAGGCTGGTCACTAAACCCCTGGAGTTACTGGGATTAGATGGCACAAACAGTAAAACATGTTTACAGCACTTGGCACACAAGCTCAGTCAGTACTTATTGACTGACAGGAAATCTTAACTACAGGGACATATAAGAAAAGTACATTGAGTATGCTTCAGTGTCCTCTATGTCCCTATTTATACCCTTTCACAGACTTGGGGTCTTTTTATTTTTGAGTGGTAGGCATTGAACCCCAGGGCCTTTGCTGTAAGCTATAGTCTTAACCCTTTAGTACTTTTTTTTTTTTTTTGAGACAGTCTTGCTATGTAGTACAGGCTGGCCTTGAACTAGCTTCTGTAGTCTAGGCTGGCCTTGATCTCATAGTAGTCCTACTGCCTCAGCCTCCTGAGTGCTGGGATTACAGGTGTGTGCTACCACGTCCAGCTCATATCTTTTATTTCAAGATAGTCTTGCTATGTTACCTAAGCTAGGCTTCAATTTGGGAATTCTCCTGCTTTAGTCTTCCAGAGTGATAGAATTATAGGCCTGCGCCATCCATCATGCTTGGCTCCCAGAACCCTCTTCCCCCATCTGTTTTGTTTTGTTTTGGTTTTGTTTGTACCAGAAATCTTAACTCAGGATCTTGTGCTTGCCAGGCAGGCACTTATGCAGCTGAGCTATATCCTTGTTGACCTTGCTCCCCTTCGTCACTTTTTTTTTTTTAATATTTTGAAACCGTCTTGCAAAGTTGATCAAGCTGTGCTCAATCTTGAGGTTCTACCTTGGTCTCCTAGTGGATCATTTTTTATACGTGCTATCTATATATTACTTCTATTTTACAATAAGATCTGTATGATTTTTCATGTTATCTGCCTTCCTTATTTCCTGCCAGCTATTGGCTGCTCCCCAAATGTCCCTTATACTTTTCCTCCCTGTTCCTGTGCCTAGAAAGCCCTAATATACTCTCAAAATTCTATCATCCCATTAGAACCTAGCTCAAGGAAAGTAGTCTTTTCCCAGTACCTATGTCCTGTTCCTAAGTGCTCCCTCTGTTGACTGTGTACCTCTGGTCTCATCTTAGACAAAACTCCCTGGGTGCCACCATGGGATATTGAGTCAAAAGTTGAAGGTCTGCATAATCTTGCTGTGCTGCAGCCAATTTCCCTGCCAGGGTGTGTGAGTCTGTGGCCAGCTCGGATGGCAGAGACCAGTTTCTGTGTGTCTTTGTACTCAGATGCTGAGCAGAGAGCATTACAGGCCCTAAACCAGTGTTTGAGTGACTTGGCTGACCCAGTGGCTGAAGCGATAAACTAGCTGTACTGTCTCTAATCTCCTGAGTCCTTAGTGGTTGTCTAAATACCCTCCTGTAAGCTAGCTCCTACAAGTGGAAACAGTCTTCTCTAAGTGAATTCTAGTAATTTTGTTGTGTTGACTGGAATGGATTCCCAAGTATAGGACTTGAATAGTCCTGGAGAAAGTCACCCCCTTGGTGAAATGGATAATAGCGAATCTCAGAAGCACAAGAGAAGCTGTTTGGTTGGTTCCCTGGGGTGGAAAATGACTGTCCTGCCTGCCAAGCTACAGTGTTTCTTCCTAAATTGTGCTCTCCATATTCAACCATGCTGTCTTGGCTCCTCTCTACCTTTCCTGAAGGCCATGGGAGGACTGCCTTAACTCTTGGGACTCCAGAGACTGTCTGACCCCTGCCACCTCACCAGCAGAAACTTTTTATCAGGGCCCTTAGCTTGTGGTCACAGCTCAGTGCCTCATGCCTTCAGCTCTCCAGCAATCTTGCCACTTGGTAGTCGTCTCTAGGATGGGTACTACCTTTCCAGGACCTGGGAATGCAGCCTGCTGACCAGGTGCCTGCTCTGCCCACAGGCCAAGTACCTGGCCCAGATCATTGTGATGGGCGCGCAGGTGGTGGGTAGAGCCTTTGCTCGAGCCTTGCGGCAGGAATTTGCAGGTAAGCTTGGGCTCGTCTTCCCCCTGGGCTGGGAGCTCCTGTCCAGGTCTGATTTCCCCCGTAGGCTGGGCTCGTGAATGCAGGGCTCCATCTGTGGGCTGAGGGTCTATGGCTTGGGCAGCATGGGTACTTCTCCATGCTAGGTGGGCACTGTCCAATTTTCTTATGTAAGAGAAGATTCATTTTCACTGACACTTGGTTAACATGAGTATCAAGGGCAGGAATTGGCAATTGGCTCACCTGGTTACCTATTTTAATAAAGTTTTATTAGAGCATAGCCATACCCTCTTGCTGCTTGCAAAGAAGTACAGATTATTTGGCTGCAAAGTTAAAATATTTACTATCTGATCTTTAAAGGAAAAGTTTGGCTTCTGAGTTTAGGGTCATTGAAAGGAAAACAGTTAACCCAAGGCAGTCTGTTTGGTGGTCTGAGTATCTGCTGTACAGCCAGGTACTAGCCAAGCTGTTGCTGTCCACTTGCTCTTAACTTCACTGTCTGGTCCCCATATTAGCTTAAAGTGCCCCAATCTGCTGTGCCCCTGAGATGAGGGATAGGGGAAAAAGAGGTACAAGGTCATCTTGTGATCTAGATTGGGGACCAGGAGCCAGGTGTTTTTTGTTTTGTTTCAAGACAGGGTCTCACTTTGTAATGCAGGCTGGTCTTGAATTCACTTTGTAGGCCAGGCTGGCCTGGAACTTATAGTTCTTGCCTCTGCCTCCCGAGTACCGAGATTACAGGTGTGTGCCACCAAACCAAGCTCAGGAGCTAGGATTTATGGTCAGATCCTGTCTTGATCATTAATCCAGTGAGGCATGTTTATCCTCACTTTCCCATGACACTCACCCTCGGCCAAAAAAAGGAAGCCACTACTAGAGAAGAAGAACCTCTCCTAGCCACCTCTGTCCCTGTGCGTCTCCTCTGTGCCACCTGGCAGGGGTGAGCCACCCGCTTGGAAGGCCCAGGAGCTCTGGGCTACTGAGGGCATAGTGATCACCCACACGTCCACACAGCTAGTCGGGCAGCAGCCGATGCTCGGGGACGTGCAGGACACCAGTCTGCAGCTGCATCCAACCTCTCTGGCCTCAGTCTCCAGGAGGCCCAGCAAATTCTCAACATCTCCAAGCTGAGTGCAGAGGAAATTCAGAAGGTGAGGCCACTAATTTCTGGAAGTTGGGATGGAGAGGGGCTGGCAAAGGTGGGTGGGTATGGAGGCTCTGATTACAGCCACTGGAGATTGCCACTTTTAAGGAGCCAGTGTTGCTTAAGTTTTAGGCCCAAGCTGAGCAGTTGCAAAGACATAGGGAAGTTGGGAGGAGCAGCTAAACCCATCCTCCTGTGCGCACCTGTCCCATCTCTGACCCTAAGCAGTCAGAGCAGCTTCTAGAGTTACAATAGTGTAGCTTGTAGGATGCAGAGATCTGTTTAACTTTACTTCCTTGTTAGCTTCCCCTGGTGTTTCTCAAGACTGTAAGCTTGCTTACCACCTCCTTTCTGCCACAGAACTATGAACACCTATTTAAGGTGAATGACAAATCCGTGGGTGGCTCTTTCTACTTGCAGTCAAAGGTGAGTGCGCTTTGATTCTGCAAGAAGGTAAGCTGTGAACCACCTCTTCATTTGGGCCCTCATTTCCAGGCACAGCAGCTGGCACATAGAAGTTTGACAGGCCTTTCTTTCCCTGGTTCCCCACCCTTGGTGAGGACCTTCCAAACTACCATTCCCTGTGGCTACCCTAGTTCCACAGGGCACAGCTGAGGGAACAGTGGCCCTCCCAGGAGCTTGGACCTTGAACGAATAGGAGCCAGCCACTGGTAGTGTATAGAGTCCTACACTCTGGCTGCAGCAGTACAGATGCCCAGTGCTGGGCTCCCTTGGAGGAGGGACTTTCCACAGACTGCCTCTCACCCCAGAACACTGCTACACTTGATCTTAGCCAAAAGGCTGAGGAGCAGTCCCCTGGGACATTGCTAAAGGAGGTGCTGATACCCCATCCACTGCTTTCCACAGAGGGAAGGGAAGAGTGCAGAGGCTCTGCCAGAGCCTGATATCCTGACCCCCACCCCCAGGTCGTCCGTGCAAAGGAGCGCCTGGATGAGGAACTCAGAATCCAGGCCCAGGAAGACAGAGAGAAAAGGCAAACATGACTGTTCGTCTCCCCCAACCCCATCCCACTGCCTCTTAATTTATAGCTTGGTAATAAACATCTTTCCTGCATTTCTCCTGTGCGTGTATCCCAACTCTAGGAGGCAGGCTGCTCCTTCTGCTTTTGTAGGCATTGTACAAGTATGCTGGGATGGGAGGCAGAAACCACTGGTAGTCCAGAGGGTGGAGTGAGGACAGGGTTGGCAAATGGCCCACGTGAGGTCTGTCACAGAACTCCTCCACCCACAATGCCTGGTCCTCCCTGTGCCCCACCAGGTGGCAATCCAGTTGCCACCTTTAGGTCTTCCTCCTTTCAGGGTAGCGAAGTCCCTGGCCAGAACTCCCTGGGTGGGGCTTGACTCTGGCATCATGAAGAGGTGGGCAGAATGCTCAGCATTCAGTTCACTGGACTGAGGTGCCACTTAGCACTCATGGAAAACAGTGGGACTTGTAATGTGCTTTAGCCTAGAATCTTCTGTCTGTGCTCTTGCCACCTGTCCCCTCCCAAGCATTCTTGGTCACATGTGGAAAGAGTAGCACCTGAAGGGTCAAGGAGAAAGACCCTGATTGGGGTCTTTGGTGCTATAATTGGGGGAACCCATAGCCAGTCAGGATAGGGTAGCCTATGGTCAGGTGGCCCAGCTCCAGGCACATCCATGAGACAGAAACCATCTTCGCAACTCACTTTTATTGTTTCTTTATAAACTTCCTCTCACGTGGAGGAATATATTGTTATAGTCATTAGCTTATCTCTTTTTTTAAACTCTATGCTAACAGCAATGGAGCCAAGAGGAGAAAAAACATAAGCTACAATAGAAAGGCACTTAGAACCTGTTAAAATACTGATATCCTGGAATGTGCAACAACAAACTGACAACAAAAAGTTCACCGGCCCTTCCAAGCCTGGTCTATCACAGAATCACATGCTGAGCTAATGTCACCTTCCAGTGCCCTGTTCCTCTGCTCCTGGGCTTGAGTCTCAAGCCCATAGTCCCCTAACCAGGGACTTAAGGCCTGGGACTCTGACATGGATAGGGGAGTGCTTGGGTCTTGGATGGGGCCCAAGAAAAGGAGACCAGCTCCTTCCTTTTTGCTCATAGCCCCTTCAAGAGGCAGAGCTAACATGGCCAGGCCCTGTCAGGGTTGGGCTCCTAGGCCCAGCAGCCAGGCAGGCCAGATCAGGGTGACCCCTCTGGGACAGAAGGGCAGTCCAACAAAGGGTAGGGTAAGCAGAGCTGCTCAGAGTAACTTCGGGGATACTGAGGACCTCACTGCCACCTGGAAGCTCTTTTGTTCTAGTTGACAGGTGAAAGGGCTTGGTCACTCTGCAGTCAGTGGCAGGGCTTGCTTAGAAGCCAAAGCTCCCAGCTGCTGGCAGAGACGGGAGCAGCAAGAGGCGTGGTGGTGGTGGTATGTTGCAGGGCCCAGATTCCCGGGATTGGGTAGTGAGCCTGTGGAGCACACATCTCCAGCGTCCTTAAATCATTCTGGCCCCTGCAGAACAGCTAGACCCTATTCTGAACAGAACAAATCATAGGGCAGCTGGCTAGGAGGAGGAGAGACTCTGCCTCTAAGAAAAAGAGCTCAGCTGGGGAAAACTAGAGCAGGCAATCCTGTCACAAGTCAGGTTCCTTCCTCTAGCCAGCTCTTTCCCAGTAGAGGGGCCAGGCAGGCATCCTTGGTGGCCTGTCCTCTCCTAAGCCCAGGACCTCCAGTCCATAGCCCCTAGAAATCTCTGTAGGTCCTACCTGGCATGCTATGATTTGGTACCCCTAGACCTGGAGCTAGCTACCTCCCAGCCTGGGTTGGCCCAGCCAGTCTCCTGCAAGAGTCTCCTACCCTCAGGCTGGGGTAAGGAAGCTGAAGCCCAGGCTGGGCCAGAGGGCTAGATCCCTTGGACCTGCTTCCCGTACTTCCAGTGTGCCCAAAAGGTAGAGGGAAGAAATTCAGGTGCAGGAGCAGGTGAGTGGTCAGCTATCTCTTCTCTTTCTAATACCGCCAACCTTCTGTCAGTGCTGATTTAGGCTGGGCAAGGGGTAGGGGCAGCTGACCAAGCAGGCCTCCCTCTCTGGTAAGTCAGGGAGGCACCTTGTCACAGGGGTAGGCAGGGAGAATGCGGCATATTCCTGTGGCTTAGCTGGGCCTGCGTCTTATCTTGCTCTCCCTCCAGAGAGTTAAGCTAGAGGGAAAGGGGTCAAGAACCTGGGGCTGAGGCTAGGTGAGCCTAGGTGGGGTGAGACCTCTGATCCTTGGGGACTCCTCCTTGTGGCTCACATTAAGGGAGCCTGACACCAGCAGGCAGGGTAGATGCTATCCTACACACCCCACTGCTGAGACTTGGGCAGCAGTCTCTGCTGGCCCCTAGCTGGCAAGTGGGCAATGCAGGGAGGGAAGGTGACCTGCCCAGGTCAGCCACAAGATGGAGGCACCAGAGTAGGAGATCAACAAGGTTTGAGGTGGGAGGATGGGCAGAAGTGGGCCTCACAGAAACTATGGGGCAAGGTGGCCAGAGGTGAGTGAGGCCTCAGTACCCAAGAGCATGGCTCTCCTTGGATGGCAGGTCCAGGTCCTCACTTGAGAGCTGGAAGGCCAGCACTGACCTAGCACCATCCCTGCTAACCCCTCATCTGAGGCTGCAGCTGCCTGGGGAGCACAGACCACCAGGCCCCAGGGTAGTGGAACATTATTGCTGTTTCGCAGAAGGGTTTCTGTTTGTCAGGGCAGGGGCCTGGAGTTGTTGGCTGCACTGCAAAGTTGGGCAGACAGGCTCAATTCACCACAGCTGGTTTGAGCAGCACAGAGCCCGGTGGGATGACCACCCAGCCAGGGGTTAGCGCCTCTGGGCTGTTAGCTGCTGAACTGACGCCCGTGGACAGGTCCAACACAGTGCCTGGCAGCAGGGAGAGTCCATCAGGGCTTGGCCGGGAGCGACTAGTCTCCGTCCTTTCAAGGGGAGTCTTGCAACCCTCCATACCCAGTGCCCGGGCAGGCACCAACCCATGACCCTTCTCCCCCTCAGCCTTGCCGCCAGCGGAGCCAGCGAGGAGGGAGACCACAGGCAAGCCCAGTCCACCAGCCCCAAAGGGGGAGGGCAACAGTGGGTTCTTGGCCAGATTGAGCGGCAGAACAGGGCTTGGCAGCCCAGGGCCCATGCTCCCTCCACCCCCACTACCCCCACCATTGCCACAGGCCAGGGCACTGAGGTCAAGGGGACCTGGGGCCAGGGGCAAGGGCAGGCCAGGTAGATTGGGACCTCCAAAGAGGGCAGCAGGGTTAGGAATAATGATCTGGGCCCCACTGACGTAGGGGCCACTGTCAGGGGCAGGCAGTGGCGGTTTGGGGGGTGGGCGCAGCTGTAGGAGCTCCTGTTGCTCATGAGACACAAAGTGTCCGTGGGCTTTGATGTGCTTGCGCAGTGAACTGGGATCCGTGTAGCGCTTATGGCAGCCTGGCATCTTGCAGTAGTAGGGCTTGTCCACATAGTGGGTGCGAGTGTGCTTGAAGCGATCACTTGAGTTGGAGTAGCGCTTGTTGCAGCCCTCATACGGACAGATGTAGGGTTTCTCACCTGCAGGAGTGGTCATGTGAGGGGTCTTATCACCCTACTCACATAGTCCACCTCCCCACTCTACCCCCAATCACCTAGAGCATTTGCTATCTGACTGGGGGGTATCCCTAGCACCTGACCCAAGATCAGACCCAGGTACAGGGTAGTAGGAGGAGCCCAGCATGGTTAGGCCCCAGCTCTCTGCTGTGTCCTTGCTATGCATGCCTCAGTTCTGGTGCTATAGACAGAACTTCACTGGACAGAACTTGACCTTAGAGATAGTAGGTACTGATCAAAAAATACAGTGAATGTTAACCATTTTTAAATCTGTAATAGTAAAAAGCACACTGCCACTAATTGTCAAAATACTCTCCCTCACTTCAAACACACTTACCCCACTGTTTTTGCCATTTCTTGAAGAAGTTCTAGAAGACCTCTTTCATGAGTGTCTTTAGTTGCACTGTTGTGGCTACTTCAATGTCCTGAATTAATTCAAAACATTTACCTTTCATGATCATTTTGACTTTGGAGAAGAGCCAGAAGCACATGGTACCACATCCAGTGAATAAAGTGCATGGGGACACAGTCAGGTTTTCCCAAGCCTGCCTTTCTGTTGGATGGTGCTCAGTAGGAGCATCACTGTATTTTCTGACTACACTCAAGACACTCCCAAAAGAGGACTTCAGCTGGATGGGGGAAAAAAAGCGGGGGACTTCCAGAACTGCTTCAAACAGTGGCAGGAATGATGGGATAAGTATGTTCAAAGCAAAGAAGAATATTTTGAGAAGAGGTTTATATAATTTTTTTTTTTTTTGGAGAGAATTGCTGTGTAGTCCAGGCTGGCCTTGAACTCATGATATAGCCCAGGATGGCCTCAATTTGTGGTGATTCTCCTGTCTCAGCTTCCTGAGTGCTGGGATTACAGACATATATATACTGCACCCAGCTGTAACAATTCATTTTATTTAAATGTGCAGTATATTTTGAGCAGCCTCTGTGTAGTTATACAAAGCCCTTGCAGAGGCCTGGCTTATGGAGAGTACTGAGTGCTGGCTGCCCCTTTTATTTGGCAGCCTTTCACCACATGGTTCAAGTTAACTGAGTCTTTACAATTTCACTGAGCCTTTGAAATGCAGCTGGTCCAAACAGAGATGCGCTGTGAGAGGGTAAGATGCACACCAGACTTGAAAGAAACACCACGTGAAACAAGTGGGTTTTTTGGTGGTTGCTGTTGGATTTTTTTGGAGATGGGATATTGCTATGTTTGCCCAAGCTGCCCTAGACCTCGTGGACTCAAGCAGTCGTTCTGCCTTGGTCTCCCAGTTAGCTGGAACTATAGGCATGTACTAACATCTAGTTTCCCCTTCATCACTAAAGTCCAGTCCTGCTCTAGAGATCCCTGCCACTGCTTCCCTGTGACCTTTTACCTGTATGGGACCGGTTGTGGATCTTCAGGTTCTCTAGGCGGGAGAAGCTCTTGTTGCAGGTTGGGCAGCGGTGTGGCTTCTCATTGGTATGTGTGCGGATGTGGATGAGCATCTTGTACCTGCTCCAGAGAGGGCATGGAGGCACTAAGCTCACTGCATACCCAGCCTCTCCTTCCTTCCCTTGTTCCCGCTCCCTCACCTGGCATTGAAGCCTCGTCCATGGCGGGCACAGCCCTCCCAGTGGCAGCAGTAGCCCGCGTCTTTCTCAGGCTTGACATGGTAGTCATTGACATGGTCCACCAGGTCTTGTAGGAGCTCGAAGAGCTGGTTACACTGCAGGGCCAGACAGGGTCTGAGCAGGACAGCTACCCTGGGCCCCACCATTCTTTCCCACCCCTACTCACCTTAGCCCAGCGACACACCAGCTGCTTGGGTAGGGGCAGCTCTGGTGAGAGGCACTTGTCCTTGGTGGGGTTGAGGAAAGAAGAAGCAGGCAGGTGCAAGGCACCCCCAGAGCCCAAGGGTAAGAAGAACTGAAAGGAGCTGGGGACGCCATCCAAATAGCGCAGTGGCTGGAAGTCCTAGGGTAAGAGGGGGTAAGGGGTAGAGCTGGTTAGTGCCCTGTTGAGACCCTCTGGCAAGCCCAAATCCCTTCTGTCCTCTTTTGGAGTGGATTGAATAGTGTCCCCAAAAAGATACATTCAAGCCCTAACCTCAGGTACTGGCGCCTGTGACTTTATATGGCAATTTGCAGATGAAGTCCAAGTTAAGATGAGATCCTGCTGGATTAGAGCGGCCCTAAACTCAGTGGCTGGTATCTTTATAACAGGAAGGAAAGGGAAATAAGGACACAGAAGCACATACAGAGTAAGAAGTCATCAGAAGTCATGTGAAGATGGAGGCAGAGATTGCAGGGATGCAGCTACCACACAAGGAATGTTAAGAGTGTCAGAAGCTATTAGAAGCTCAGAAAGGCAAGGAATGTTTTCTTCCTACAACTTTAAAGGATGCTTGTCCCTGCCAACACCTTGATTTTACACTTCAGCTTCCTGTGAGAGAATAACACATTTCTGATCTTTTGAGCTTACCAATTGTGTAGAGCTTGTCATAGAGCCCCCGGAAACCAATACACCTTGCTCTCTCCAGAATCCTAACCCCTTCTTACCGAGGCAGTGGGCAATGGAGGCAAGTCCCCATTGCCCTGACGTTCAGGGGACAGTGAGCTGCTGTCATTGGGGGAGTCCAGTCCAGATGGCGGTGATAAGCTGAGGTCTACCAGAGGGGCTGCAGAAAAGCGTCCATCCACCTTCTCAGAGAACTTGGGGTTCAGCAGGAAGCCTAAAGGAAAGGCATGATTCACTCAGGAGATGCTGGATCCAAGAACCAGAAGTCCTGGTGGGCCAGGTTTCTGTATCTGGGAGCAGACATCAGCCATGTCTTCAGTTTCTCCACAAACTAAGGGATCCCCAGGTACCTAAGTAGCAATCTGTGCAGCTAATAGATGTGATGATACTGCCTATTGTGTTTTACCTTTACTTCATGGGACCTCAGCCATGGAGTAGGAAAATAGGACCCATTTATATTATGGATGGGATTGGTCTGCCACACAAGGTGAGTAACAATAGGAACTAAAACACAAGATACCTGGCTCCCTGTGATGCAACTTTTCCCAGGCCCCTTCCTGCCTCAGTACTCCCTTCTATAAAATGGTAGGTATGCTTCCCAAGCCTTCCAACTCAAGACTCTGGTTTTCAGGGTCCACATGGATGTAGAACACATGGGGTGAATGTATACTGGACACAACCACCAAGCATTCTTTGAGACACAATTGGTGGGCTCAAGGTCCCCAAACTCCACCATCATTTGATAAGCTGTACCATCTCAAAGTCCAGGAAGTGAGGTCTTGGGACTGTTGCTCTTACTCTTGGACTCTCCTCACACCACCATCACATTCTCCTAGAGGCCCAAGTTTGAAACCTGTCTCCTGATGCCAGTTACATGAACTGGATGGCCTCAGCTCCCTCATCTAAAGCTAAAAAAGAGGATGAGTGGACAAGCATATGGGTGACACTCTAAACCAAAGCTGCAAGGGACTAGAGCTATGTCCTGTACATACCTTAGCCATCTTTACTATCACCATGGCTCAGGCCCATTTGAGTCCCCCACCCTGCCTCGTGCAGTACCTGAAGGTGGGGAGCCTGGGGAGCCAGGTGTGGGGCTATCATTCACCAGGCCCAGCTCCCTGTGCAGAGTGCGGTGCCGGACCACACCCAGTGTCCTCTCCCTCTTCTCTCTCGCCACCCGGAGCTTGGTGATGCTCAGCTTCAGGTCGAGCGGCTCGTCCAAGGAGTGCATGGTGATGAGGGGCTAGTGTCAGAGGGGGCAGCAGGCAGAAGAGGGTGACCAAATGGTCTTCAAGCAGGAACCTGGGGAAGGACAGGGGCTGTGCTGTGACACTGTGGCCTCACACTCTTCAGACTGCACCCATTAAAGCACAGAGGAACTGGGAATGGCTAGGGTTGAAAGATGCTCTGAATAGCTTTAGCCAGCCAGAATTATTGAGAGAACCAGTTGCCTACTCAGATTCTGCATCTACTTCCCATGAATCTCTTGGGGAGCCAAGCTCATGTTCATACTCATTTGTCTGTCTGTCTCATGTTCATTCATATTCATCTGTCTGTCTCTGTGCTGAGGAGTAAACTCAGGGACTTGTGCATGCTAGGCAAGTGCTTGCTCTCTCACTGACTACCTCTCCAGCCCACCCCCCTTTTTTTCCTTTGGTACTAGGGATTGAACTCATGACCTCATGCTTACCAAGCAGGCACTGTGTTGCTAAGCCATATCCCCTGCCCTCCCTTCTGCCTTTTTTTTTCTTAAATCTTATTTTTTCACACATCATCTCACTATGTAGTCCAGGGCTGGCTTTGAACTCACAACCCTCTGCCTCAGCCTCCTAAGTAGCAAGGGTTACAGATGTGCACCATCATACTCAACATTCATTTCCTCCATCTTGGGCTGGGGATTTAGCTTAGTGGCTTAAGCGCCTGCCTGGCAAGCGTGAGGCCATGAGTTCGATCCCTGGTACCAAAAAAAAAAAAAAAAAAAGAACCTCCATCTTGCCATGAAAGTGAGGTTTTCAGACTCACAACTGTCACTTGCCAGGCAAGCACTTACACTGCTGAACTAAATCCCTGGCCCAAAAGTGAGTTTTAAACAAGTGCCTCAGGTGTGCAGAGCTATGAAGTGGCAGAGCTACCAACCTCAAGACCTCAAGGATAGATCCAGAACTGGCCAGCCAAGGCCTGTCACTTCTGATAGAGTGGGGAGCCACACGTGGGGAGTCTGTCCAGTCTGAGTCCAAAGACCCAGAAACAGGCCGTGGGAGCAGCAAGCCTCCTCCTTCCATGACCTTCCTCCAAGAAGGCACTTAGTATTTTGAAGCCATTAACTGCTGAGTGCCCACCCATGGCCAGCAAGCAACTATGTCACCTCCAAAGAAGCTAGGCAAAGAACCTGCCATAGACAAACTACAAAACTCGGCTGGGTGAGGTTGGGGGCACAGGCAAAGAAAGGGTCCCACCTCCAAGGTACCGCCTAGGAAAGCATCCACAAACCATTGAGAGCTCTTCTCCTAGCTGCCACCAGGGGGCAGCTGGGGACTAGCCAGGCCAGTCCAATGGGGACAGGCATGGTAGAGTAGATAAGCTTTTAAAAGATCATTTATAGGTGGCTTTTTTTTGTTGTTACTTTTTACTGGTGATAATGTTCTAACTTTCATGATGTAATTTTTTGTACTGCTGGTTAAACCCAGGGCCTTCATATTAAGTTACACCCTCAATTTTTAATTTTTTACTTTGAGACACTGGATAAATTACTAAATTGTCTAAACTGTCCCCTACCTCAGCTTCCCAGAGTGCTGGGATTACAGGTGTGCTACCAGGCCCATTTTATAATTTCATTTTTATAGAATTATTCACTGGTAGTGAGTTAGATCCCTGGTACAAAAAAAAAAAAAAAAAAAAAAGCAATTACTCACTGGTGTTAACTGTCCATATATAAATGGAGTTGTGGGTACCACTGACCTACTGCCCTGTCCAAACTCACACTTTATGTTCCAAGCAGCAGTCTCTTCCCCCACTGGGGGAGGAATTCCTGTTTCTTGGTCTTCACTAATCAAGACTGGTACACTTGAAAAATCTCTCTGCTTGGGGCCTGGGGATTTAGCTCAGTAGCATAAGTGCCTGCCTTGCAAGTGCACAGTCATGAGTTCGATCCCAAGTACCCAAAAAGAAAAAAAAAAAAAAATCTCTCTGCTAACCAAGTGTCACTATGAGATTCTGTAACTCACTGAATTTAATATAAAAGGGTGAACGTGGTAGACACAACCACCATTTGGGAAGTACTTCAAATGCCTACATCCTTGGGTGCTAGGGTAGCCCATATGAATTTAGCACTGTCTGAATGCTCTCACTGATATAGGTCAGCCCTACATGCCCACTCATTCCCCCTCTAGGCCAACGCTTGAGTCTTCATCTGGCCCCCAGCCCCTGTCATCCTTTCCCTTGGTCCCCCATAGACACATCAGAAACAAGATTGTCCCTTCCCTCACTCAGGACTTTCTATTGCATGACATCCCAGATTCCACTGCATATGGCTAACATAGGGTCTCTGGGCACAGGGAGATTGTCCAGCATACCTGGCCTTTGTCATCAAAGCACAGCCAGCCAGTTGCTCCTAGCCATGGGACCCAGGTCTGTGATTTGACCCTGTTAAAGCTGTCAGATCTGTTAGGGCATCCTTGGAAGGAGCTTTCAGCACTACAAGGGGTGTGGAGAACACCATGCCACCCTCTATGCAAGAACCCAGACCCAAGCTGGCAAGTAGATGAATAACAAGGATGAGGCAGGGCAGTTGCATCACCCTTCACCAAGCCCCACCTCTCAGCCCCTTCCTGAGATTTAAGTCAGGACCCTGACTTTTGTTCTCCCTTAGGGGGATGGAGCTACCCTGTGCCTGAATCCACCACCACCCCCAGACACAGTTATGTCTGTCTGTGTGTCTGCCTGTCCTTCTACCTGTTTATTTTTAGACACAGGCCCAGTCCAACCTCCCTGAAGCTCCTCTGTGGTAGGAGCCTGGAAGGGAAGGAAGGAAGTAAATATTTATGCTGATTAAGAATTCAGGAGCCAGGAAGGGCTGGTGGCCTGGTCCTTATGCTGGCCCAGGGCCACAAGCCTCCCCATAGCCCCTGTCTTCACCCTAGCCCCCCAGTATGGAGATCGGGACCATAGGGCAGGATGGTTTGGGAACTGAAAATTCAAAGAGACACTGGCAACACTGCCCAAGCAACAACCTTTGCCACCTGCCCCCACCACCACCACTGCCAGAGGGAGCTGGGAAGAAGCCATGGCACTGGATCACTTTGGACCCACTTTAGGATCTCCAGGAAATACTGCCTCCCACATAGACCTGGGGAGGACCCCAGGAGAAGCTTACATCCCTGGGTAGAACCAGGCACAGCCCCCAGGATGGAAGGGGGAAGCTCCCCCATGAGCAGGCCTAGTCCCCAGGGACCCCACCCCATCCCCCCACTTCCTGCTGCTGAGTTCTGCCCAGGGAGGCAGGGGTTCATTCCCAAGGAAGCCAGAGCCCCGCCCAGGCACACTGCCTCTGGTTCCTGGGAAAAGCCATCCCAAGGCCCACGCCTCCTAGCACCCCCACTGCAGGCTGGCTGGTGCTAATTTTTTACTCTGAGGGAGCCCCCTCCCCCCACCGTGGAGAAAAAGGCCTGTGACCTCTAGCCTGCTCTGACCTTGGCCAACCTCAAATGTCCCATCCCTATCCCCAACCAGCAGCAGCTGGCTCAGCTCTGCTCCTGGAGAGTGCAGGGGTTGTTTAAAAGAAGAAAAGGAAGAATCAGGTTCCTGCTGTTCTAGAAGCCTGAAGTCAAGCACCTGGGGGCCAGCTATGCCACCTGACTTAAATCTTAGGAAGGGGAGAGTCAGAGAACGGAGAGTTGGGGCTTGGTGAAGGGTAATGCAGCTGCCCTGCCTCATTCTAACAGGGCAAGCTTAACCAGCCTTGGACTGGGACCTCCTGAATGTGTGTAAGACCCAGCCTTAAGGCATATCTGTTCCTTGGATTAGTGTAGTCCCTGAGCACAGAGGCAGAGTCAGGTTCTCTCTGGCTACAGTGCCAGTGTGTGAAGGACAGAGTACACTACATTGCTTACACCAATTCCCTCCAGGCCTTAATGTAGAACCTCCAGTGCCTCAGTTTTCCCATGAGTTGGATGATGATGTGCCTCAGCACTCTGCTGCAGTGACGGGGAGCTGCCATCAGTGACTAAGGGCTGGCAGACTGAAGATGTCAAGGGGTAGATGGTGCTGGCCAGTGTACTGTGCAACACCCCCACCTGTAAGGCCCCACAGGGAGGCTGTGGAGGTAGTCACACAGCCTTAGCGCTATGCAGCTCATACAACTGCAAAAGGAACTAATTAGAGAACAGGGAGGGAAAGGAAGCAGTGTTGGTGGGAGGGAGGAAGCATGGGGGGGCATGGGGACCACCAGGGCAGTGGGGCACAGCCCTCCCCCTGGGTGGGGTCACCCAGGGGGTGGGCTGCCCCCCTCAGGGTGGGCTTCCCCCACCCAGGGCCAAGACAATGGCTGCTATTGTGCACCGTGCAGACGGCCCCCAGCTGCAGGGCCTGAGGCTTGCTGTGGTGGCCTGGGCGGGTCTGTCTCCATTCCCAGCCTCCTGCTCAACTTGAAGGCTTGGCCCAATGGGGAAACTGAGGCTCACGGTTATCAGGCTGATAGTAGCCAAGTAGAATCCTGCTCTGGATGAAGCCCTCAAGCAAGAAAGAAGGGCAGCTGGCTAGCTCTGAACCTAGAGGGGTAGAGGTGCATGTGGGTTGGGGGTTAGGCTCCTTGCCAGAAGCAGAGGAGTTGCATTCTGTAAGGGGGGGGCTGTATCCCTGCCTACCCCACAGCAGCGTGGGGTCAGGTGAGTGGCTGAGTTTATCAGTGTTGTCAAGGGTAATGTGAAGCACACCTCTTATTCCTAAAATATTCCTAAGACTTGCCCTTTGAATTTTGTTTTGTTTTGAGGGCTGGGGACATAGCTCAGTGTCATAAGTGCCTGCCTGGCGAGTGCAAGGTCCTGAGGTGATTCCCAGTACAGAAAACAAACAAAAACCTTCCTAGTTTGTTTTGTATTGAGACAGGGTCTCACTAGATAGTTTAGGCTGGTCTTGAACTCGCAGCAGTCCTCTGCTACAGTCTCCTCAGTGCTGGGATTACAGGCATGCACCACCATGCCCAGCCTCTCTTCTTTGGGCCCCTGTAGCAAGTCTGGCCTGGGACCTGAGGACACACTCTGAGCCTCTCACAAGTTCAAAAGGGGATGTAAGAACTTGGTCTGCTTGTACCTGTCACTTAGGCCCTGCTCTGTGAATGACCCTTAGTCTGGTAGGGACCATCACTTCAGCATTCTAGTCTTTCTTTTTTTTGGTACTGGGGATTGAACTCACGACCTAGTGCTTGCCAGGCAGACACTTTTTTTTGGTACCAGGGATTGAACTCACCACCTCACGCTTGCCAGGCAGGCACTTAAGCCACTGAGCTAAATCCCCAGCCCTAGGCAGACACTTATGACGCTGAGCTAAATCTCCGGCCCCAGTATTCTAGTCTTAAAGATGGGGAAACCGTGACAGAGGGAGCTACTCCCTCAGGGTGGCACAAGTCAATGATAAGCCCAGGAACAGGAACTGTGGGTGCGTATCACCATAACAGTACCCACAGCTAGCTGTTGATGGCAACATGCCAGCACTTGTTGATAGGTGCTGTTTCATTCCGACTTTACAGATGCAGAGGCTGAGGTTCAGAGGAATCAAGTGACCTGTCCAGAGTCACATACCTTGTCTGTTGCAGAGCTGGGTCTTTGGACATGGGGAGGGACAAAGACTCAGACTGGGTAGAAGGTGGCGGGGATGGTTGGAAATGGAGCTCAGTGGTACAGTGCCTGCCTGGCAAGCACAAAGCCCTGAGTTCAATTCCTGCTACCAAAAAAAAAAGAAAGAAAGAAAGAAAAAAAAAAGATGGAAGGGCTGACGGGGTTGGGGAGGTAACCAGGAGGCCTGGAGAGCTGAGGGCAGCAATGCTGCCAAAGCAAACGTACCCACAACCCTGCATTCCTGGGAACCAGCTGTGGCTCCCTACTCTGGCCAAAAACTCCACCCTCCTTGGTTACCCAGCAGCAGGGGCTGGAGGCAGACAGGTTTCCCTTCCTGACCAGACAACCAGGCAGCAAAGCAGGGTTCCAAACATGGGATGGACCACCTGGGGCCCCAACCTGGCTTTGCTGCTTCCTGCCTTAACTCCTGAGACTTGTCATCCTCATCTGTACAATGGGGACAATGGAGAAATCAGATGAAAATAGGCCTTGGAGGGATGCTAAAAATAATAGGATCCCACATGGAGTTTTGAAAAAAAAGCAGTGTAATACTGCACATCCAATCATTCCTGTTTCTCATAGGATGTGACAGCACCTAGAGTAGAGCCAAGCACATAGTAGGTGCTTAGCAAAATTTGTCACATGAAGTACTGCCATTGCTGTCCACAGTTCAGTGAACAGTGGCTCTCCCCTCTGTGCCCAGACACCGAACTTGGAGATCCCTTAGCTTTGGCTATTGGCCAGCCTGTGCCTCTCAGCCTTGAGTATCTGCTACCCTGTGGTATGACCACTGCTGACCCTAGCCACCATCCAGAAGCTGACTGAGCACTGAGAGCTGCTGGAGATTCTATCAGCCTGGAGATAGAGGCCTTCCTCAGGGCTGGGAAGCAGCAGCCCTGAAGCGGGGCCCAGCAGATCCCAGAAGAGGGGCCTGGGGTTTGCCTTCCTAGGAAATCTCTGGCTTCACAGGAAGCCCCTACCCACCCAAGAGGGACACTCATCCAGCACCCTACTCTAATGGGAACATGGTCCCCAGCTGAGCAACAGCTGAGGATCGTGTGTATGCTGGGAACCCCAGCTACTGCAAGTTCACAGCACAAAACCAGGCAGGCTAGCTAGCTGCAGCCACCTGCACCACACCTGGCTGGGGTGCCTCAACAGGTCCCTGTTACTCTGTCTTGGTTTCCTCTTGGTAACTCAGGCACCAAGGTAAATGGTCCCAGGGATTCAGGGCATGCTGCAGGACAAATCTTGACCCCCACTCCTGCCGATGGAAAGGCTCCAACAACTAGAAGCATTGAGGATACTCATTTTGGGTCCTGGGGTGAAAATGCTCCAAATAGTAACCTGGGCCTGCCAAGGTCACCAAGATAGTTCAAACAGAGCTGGAGCTGGAAGGAACACTGGCTGGCTCCCTACACCCCTCACCAGCCTTTACTACATGTGCTTCCTTGTCACATGCCAGCAAGAGGGCGACACTGGAATTGGGAGTCCAGTACACTCATACAGATACACATCACAACCCAGCTGCAGGGCAAGCCTGGCACAAAAGCCTCCCCTAGTCCTGGTGGCCTGGGCCCCCATTAGGGGGCCCCCACCCCCTGCTGCCTGCCTGCCTGCAGCCACCTTTGCACAACTATGTCTGGTATTTTCCTGTCTGCCCAGTTTGGGGGGGGCAGTACATGGGGCCACAAGCACTGCCTACACCTGGGCCTCAGCCAAAGGAGAGTCTGCCAAGCAGCCCCCACTTCGCCTGCCTGGCCGGGAGGGAAGGACAACAGGGCTGGACTAGCAAGCTGCCCAGATCCCTGGGAGAGGCCAGCAGCAGGGAAGCCAGACTTCCCTGCTGGATGGGACACACATCCAGCAAGGCTAGGCACAGGCAGCACTGCCACTCCTGGTGGACAGCATACCTAGGCACACACCAGAGGTCTCTAGGGAGAGCATAGACACTGGCCAGTGTCCTATAGGATGTGAATGGTCATCCTCAGGACCCACACATAGGCACATGCATGTGTGACACCGGTACACAAACACATCCCTGCTGCCACGTCATGATTCAAGACTCAGGAGCTTGTGCTTGGGGCAGGAGGTATAATATAAGGTCTGGTTCCCAAAGGGAAGGAAGCTCTTTCCCAAACTATGTCTGGCTGCAGGCAGACCCCACACACCTAAGTCCTACGGGGTCCCATGCCTGTGACCCATCCCTCCCCACCACCCTGGGGCAGGCACCTGGCCACTGGGAACAACTGCACCTGCCAATTAAGAGAGCAAGAAGGGATCAGGCAGGCTCCGGACTTTGGCCCTTCCTGCTTGTCTCATTTATGCATTCCAACACCAGGCCTGCTGGGGGTAGAAGGGGATGAGGGCACATGACAGAGAAGTCAGATGGAACCAGGCCTTGAGGGAACACCAGCATTGGGGAGTGAAGAAAGTTTTAGGGTGCACTGCTCTACTGAGGATTGGGGGGCAGATATTAATCAGCCACATGGACACAGGGTGCAGTCTTAGGGCTAAGGGAACACAGCGTCCTTCATAGCCTGGGACCACATACCATCTGGGTTCATCCTGCTGGCCTTATGAATGAGATGTTCTTCTCCCCATTTTCCAGACGAGGAGGTTGACCAAGGTCACAAGCTCCTATGGTGCACAACTGGGATTCATCTCATTCCAAAGGCAAATCTTTTTGAGCCCAAGGCTGCATAAGCCCTCAGGGAAGTGGCAATAGAAAAAGAG
Organism: Dolichotis patagonum; assembly: GCA_004027295.1. Lineage (NCBI taxonomy): Eukaryota > Metazoa > Chordata > Mammalia > Rodentia > Caviidae > Dolichotis > Dolichotis patagonum. Next base: position 23,651 of record PVJX010003416.1, on the reverse strand, counting down.
GCTCAAGAGGCAGTGGGGAAGAGCTGGGCCAGAACCCGCACTTGGAAGCTGTGGAGTGCTGCACACAGCAGAGTACTACCTGCCCTTTCAAGCCAGAGCACTGTTTTGAGCCCTCCCCTTCAGCACAACTTTTTCTTATCATCCTTGCCTCTGGAGAGCCTGAGGCGCACCTCTCAGGCATCAACCAGTTCCTGCCTCACAGCCTTCCCTGTCCCCATATTCTCCTCCAGCAAGTCTTTCCTGATTGACCTCTTGTAGCTATACATAGGCTGTTCCTCCAGGTGTCCACAAACTTGCTTTCATCCCCAAGGGTGAAGACAGGGTGTCTTCCCCAACAGTGGCTCTGTGATGTCCGCTACAGTTTCCCCCACTGTAAAAGGATGGGGCTGGCCTGGAGTGGAACTGGAGCTAAAACATCCTAGAACATTCTAACTACTCCCTTTACATAGCATCATCACAACTGCTCTTTACTTCTAAACACTTTGTCTTCAGTGAACATTTGCTGAGTGAGTGAATAAATTAATTTCTTGTCCCCACCATCCAGGTGAGGTAGGTAAATGTGGTGGTGGTGGTGGTGGTAGTGGCAATGGGGCTTGAGGCCTAAGGAGTGAACTGATTTCCCAAGGTTAAGGCTAGAAAGCTGGACCCCTCAGCAGTGAGTCTCTTCCTCCTGTCTGGGACACAAAGGATCCAGGTACACAATATGGATTGTCTTGGTCACTTAGGATGCCTGGAAGGGCCCAGCTTCCTCTCCTGACACTCCTACCCAACCATGGACCAGAACCCAGTCAGCTAGGCAAGACCAGGCATTGCCAGGGCACCACACAGCCTCTGGCTACCACCCTATATCTCTCTTCTGGGCAACCCTTGCTGGCCCCTGCTCACCCACTCTGGGCAACAAAACAAATCCTGGAGCTGGGGCAGCCTCCAACCCCATCCTTATACTTTTCCTTCTAAAGGATAACACCCACTGGGCAGGATCTTGCCAGGCCTGGCCTGCTCCAGGGCCTGTGAGTCCATGGTTCACAGGACCAAGCAGGGTGACGTGTGGGTATCCCTGAAGCATGGCCTCACATAGCGGGAAGGGACTATCAGCCCTGGAAACTTCTCAATTGGAAAGATGATGGAAGCCTTGGGAAGAGGGGACATCACAGCTGAGGTCAGTGTGCTGGAAAATATAGGGGTTGATGGTGCAGATATAAAAGTGTATGGATCTGAGGAGAACTGGTCCAGGCAAGGAACTGCGAGCCAGACTGGGGGACACAATAAAGGCAGGGGAGAGAGGATTCCTCCAGATAGAACTCCTGGACCCCTGGCCCTTCCACTCCTTCTACTGGGAAGGAGTGGACCTGAGGAATATTCTAGGCAGAACTAATATTTCAGGGGTAGAACCAGACAGTCCTAGACTCCAGTTCCCTTCTTTCCCTCCCTGACCCCCATACCCCCCAATTTCTCAGAACAATTTTCCCCAGCAATCCCTAACAGCCTCTTTATGGCCAGGGTCCCAGTGGGGTACTATTCTGTGTGTACATGGTGCCCCAGTAGAGAGACCCTGCCTGGCAAGCAGGACTTGTTTTCCTGGAGGCTCCCAGCCACAGACTGACTCAGTCAGTTCAGTGTCTCCTGGGGCCTGGACCAGCTTCCCACTCGTCCTTAGCCATAACTAGAGGAAGGGACCAGGGACTGGGTTTGAGTCCCCTCCCTAGAAGCCATCTGCCAAGCTGGGGCACATGTGTATACATGTCACACTCACAGGCTGGGCTCCTCCCAGTGGTAGGCACTACCTGGCCTTGTCAGTAAAGACAAAGAACATAAGGTAGCCCATGCTGCCTGCCTCCACAGACAGTACTTGAAGATTCTCAGCCCCTTCTGGCTACCTACCAACAGGAGCATCTGGAGCAGATGGGAAGCCCCCCATTCCTCACCCAGAATCACTTCCCATATCTGTGCCTCACAGGCCCCTCCCATCCTGGTCACCAGTTAACGAAAGCCTCCACCCTTTCTGAGGGACCAGGAGTAGAAGCCAGAGCCAAGGTCTGTGCACCTGCCGAGCTAGGGGACGCTCAGAGGGAGTTGTCTCAGCTGGAATAGCACAAGAAAGGTCTCTCAGGATGGACCTCTGGACTCCCTGAGGGCCTACTGTGAAGCAGCCTCCTGGAAACTCTTTATCTTTTGAAGATCCCTGAGCCCCAGATCAGGAATGGGGAGGAGGTTCAAGCCTCAACACCCACCTCCTATCCCCCCGGAAGAGGCTAGAGCTGGGGTAGGGGCAGCTCCAGGGAAAAGATGGCCCAGGGGCCCAGGGCACACAGCTGGGGTAGGGGCAGCTCCAGGGAAAAGATGGCCCAGGGCACACAGCTGCTTGGCAGCAGCTCAAGCTACCATCCAGAGCAGGTTCCATTACTCCCAGGCTGGGAAATAAAGCACCAGGCCACCCAGGCATAACAGGCCATTTGCCCATTTGTCCTCCATCCTGAGCCTCAGTCTCCCAATTTGTCAAGTAAGGATAAGTGGTTTTCTCACACAAGATTAAACCAACAGTTTCTGGGGAGGGATGCAAGTTCCTGCAAAGACCATCAGGCCTGCAGAAGGCATTTATCCTGGTTGGATGTTTTTCAAGGGTCCTTAGAAAGTGTCCCCCAACACTGTTATTGCCCCCCAACCCACCCAGCTAGGGACCTAAGGCTGGATTTTTATTTGCTAGAGACAGCAGGAGCTAGTGGAGCTAGGTTCGAGTCAGGAAAAAAATCTTGGGGTCAGCCCAGGCTGCCCCTATAGAAGACTGCCACATCGCCAGCACCACTGGGGCCTTTTCTGTTCCTGTGGTCAAAGCAGTGGTCCACCTGCAGCACATCAGTTTGTTCAGGTGCTTGTTGAAAATGCCCATCCCTACCCCAGTCCCCACCTAGATTAGAATTTATCAGGGTGGGGCCACAGGCAGCAGCACTGGGTTAACAGCTGTGTCCCATAAGCTTTGCTAGGGCTGTGGTACCCACACCCACGGCTGGCAGCAAGCTACTATAGGGCTGGGTGTCCCACCCAACTGGCCCTGATGTCCTCCAGTAGATGAACCCCCAGATACATATCAGAGCCTCAAGCCCATATCTGTGAATCCTTTGCAGCCCCTAAGAGAGGAGATAACTAGACAGAGTAGGAAGCTGTATCTTTCTGGCTGGTCCCAGAGACACCTCATCAATTGGAAGAGGGTCCTTCATTTCTCAGCACAGATCCCCACTGCTGAGGTGCTTGGCTGGGTAAAGGAAGATCCACTCCTAGTACCTTCAAGGGACCCCTTCTGTCTTCAGTTGTCTGCTGTGAAATACAACAACCATAACCTGAGTAGGTGAGGGATTCAAGGATGCTTCCTGCAGCCTTGGAAAAGGCATTGCCCTGTGCCATCCCCCACCTTCCAGCCCACCTTCAGGACTTCACCGGAATCTTAATTTCCTACTTAGGCAAGGGGCTTCCTTAGCCTTCCCTGGAATACAGGAAGCTGTAAAGGCATGAAGTTGGGGGAGGCCAGGAGCAGCAGCACCTCCCCAACCCCCAGCAGGCCTTCCAAAGAGCCCCACTCTAGATACATCCCAAAGAGCAGGTCAGCCCCAGCCTCAACATCTGGACCCCTAGTCACAGTGGCTACCTACCTGCCTCACCCTGGGATTGTCCTAACTGTCTAGTACTGGTTGTACTTCTTCATCCAAGTACAAAATTCAGATTCCAGACAAGTCCAGTGGGTAGATAGAAATGCACATAGGAAAATGTGGGGAAAACACATTTCTTGCCTCCACACCACAGCTCAGACCCTGTAAGGATTAGGTAGCCAAAAGACCCTCCCATTGTCTGGGGCCATGGCCAAGCCAACAGAAGGGTGGAGGGAATCTTGAGGCCTCTTATTAGGGTCCAGCCTCCCTCCTGATCATAAAGAGGGGGCTTGATACAGACCTGTCTTCAAGCAGACCAGTTCACCCTCTGGATCCCTACTCCTACTTCCTGCAAGGGGAGCATGGGCAAAAGAAATGGCTGTGGCTCCTAGTTCACTGCTGGGCTTTTTAGAAACAAAGCTTTAGGGGGACTCAGTTCATATAATTGTTTAAAATGAGGTTTTGAGATGTCTATGGCATCCAGTTATTCATACTGCCTCCACCCACAGATAATTGAAAGTTGGCTTTTGTTGGATTTACTCTCTCTCCTCTTCTCCCACCGGCTACCCAGTATTGTCCTGGACTGTAGAGCTCAGAAAGCTCACCTTGCCTGACCCCTTGGTTTTGTAGATGAGGACACTGAGACCAAGAGACAGGAGGAGGCTGGCCATTGGTGCTGGCACTGACACTTGAACCCAGGACTTTAGACTCCCAGGCCAGAGGCTTTTCCCATTCACCCTACAGGCTGTGGCCTGGCTCCAGCAAATCCCTAAAGCCATTGACCCCAAAAACAGTGGTGCCTGGAATTGAGGTGACTCACTGTCTGGCTTCCCAGGATACCCCCTCCCTATCGGTGAGGGAGGGGCTGGCAGGTGTCCCGAAAAGAGAGCCAGGAGGAGCAGGGAGGCCCCCTAAGGGACCTGGACCAGGGTCACTCAGGGGCCAAAGAGCCCCAGCTGGAGGGATTTAACACCAAAGGTCAAAGGTCACAGACAGGGAAGGGCGGGCAAGCACAGGGGGTCAGCACTAATGGCAGCTCCGGAAAGGAGGGGGAGGGGAAAAGCCAAGGAAAACAAGGCTCCTTCCAAGGGGTCTCCATCCCAAAAAGCCAACAGCCCAACCTCCTGACACTGCCCCTTACTTGTCTGGCTGCAGGAAAGGTCAAGTAGAGCTAGAAGTGGGTTGAGAAATGGGGCTCCCAGGTGCAACCCCTCCTCCACAATGGGTCAGGGCCAGCTGGGAGGCCCAGCCTGGGCCCAGAGGAGAAAAGAGGGGGAGGGGTTTCGAGGTCACTCGGGAGGGATGTGTGGGCTGGCCTGGGACAGCTGTGGTACTGTGGCACCGCAGTGGGGGCTGGGGAGGGGTGGATGAGTGAGCAGACTGAAGGGACTACTTTTTCATTCCTTAAGCTTGGGGGCTTTGGGAAACCCTCAAGAGTACAATGTCTCAGGGTTGCCTGCTGCACCTTCCCTCCAGGATGCCAGAGCAGCAGGACGGCTGCTGACAACTCAGGGTGCCAGACTCAGAGGACCACAGATCAGACCCTGCCCAGATCAAGGCCCACGGGAGCCCAGGCCTTGGCCAGGTCCCCAGCCAAGCTGGCTGTCCCTTAAGTGTCAAGCATTCCCTCCAGAGCCAAGATCCTGGGCTGTGATGGCTGGGGGCCCAGGGCTCCTCCCAGTATCCTTTCCAGCTTCCCAGGCCCTGGGGCAGGGCTGGGCAGCTCCCTGCTACCATAGCTTCCCAGCCGCCCTCTGGCTCAGCTGGGCGGGCTCTCCTGGACAGGCAGACAGGCGGCATGCTGCCCTGCTGTGGCCTGAGTACCCTGCTGGGCAGGGCAGTATGCCAAGGTCTCCAGGTGCCAGTCTGGATTCCAACCCCATCTCAGGGGGCCAGAGGGAAGCACAAGCAGTCATCTCCCTCGGGGGAGAGAGATGCACCTGCCTCTCCCCCTCCAAACCCACTTCAGGCGCCTTTGGATACCCCTGCCTTCTCCAGCGTGGCAGACCCTTGACCTCCTTCCCCTCAGAAGGCAGGAGGGCACCAAGCCCCGTGTTGACCTCCCAGAGACTACCCCCTCTTGGCCTTTCCAGGAGCGTTGGAGGGGCACCAGGAGGGAGACGTTCAGAGACAACCAGGGCACCTTCCAAACCCCTTCCTAGAAACAGCCCGGGCGAAGCCGTGGGGAGGGGCGGCTGCCTGGCTGCCCCAGCCAACTTCGTGCTCAGGCGCAGGGTGGCCCCCTCTCACCTCGCAGCGTGCCCCCACCACAGCCGCCCAACTTCCCCGCTGAAGTTTGCACCCGCCCCGGGCCCAGCCGCGGCTCAGCCCAGCCTCCGGACGGAGGAAGGGAAAGAGGGAGGAGAAAGACCGAGAGATCGGGGGACGGGGCCAGGGAACCGGCGAGGGAGGGAGCGCGCGAGCCAGCGAGCAAGCGAACGCAGGGGCCTCGGCAAGGGCTCACAATGGCCCGGGGCGAGGCGCGGACGCAGGAGGGGGAGGCGACCCTCAGCCCCGCAACCCCCGCGCGGCAGACAAGACCCCTCCACCCAGTCCAGGTCCCCGAGGCGCGACACTCGGGGGTTTCCTACCTCGGCGGCGGGGGCGGTCCGGCACCCGGCTGCGGGCTCCAGCGGTCTGGGGGCGGTGCGGGGCGAGCGGGGAAAGGGCAGGGGCGGGCGGGGGCCGGGGCTCGAAGCTCACGGGGAGCGGGCTCCCCTGGCACTGCCGCCCGGCGCCCGGCCGCGCCGCCACATCTGCAGCTCGGGCAGGGAAGGTGGCCGTGGGGGCCCGGCCGTGCGGGGATGTCTTGGAGGGAGGGACGAGGGAGGAGGGGGAGGAGGCGGGAGGAGGGACCGGCGGGCGCGGAGGAGGAGGGGCGCGGGGGGCGGCCTCCTTGCCTCACTCCCTCCTCCCTCCCTCCGGCGCGCTCGCTCGCTCGCTTGCGCTCTCCCTCCTTGCAAACCCCTAGCGCCGCCGCGGCCCCAGGCCCCGGGCGCCAGCTGCCAGGCGGGGCGAGCTTGCCGGGGGGAGGGGGCGACCGGCTGGCCAGGGAAGGGAGGGAGAAGAGGAAGACTGCCCCTGGAGCAGGCATCGGGAGGCAAGGGTGGGGGAAGGAGCCCCAAATGGGACGCGCCCCCCCTTAGCCCCCCCCTCCGCCTCTGGCCGGAGGGCAGCGCTAGGACATGGCCCGGAGGTAGCCTGGGGTGGCGGACAGGAGCCCGAAATATCCTGCCCTCGGGGTAGCCCGGGAGGGGGCGGGCGCGTGGGTCCTCCAGAGAAGCCTCGCGGACCGGGAAGATGGAGGAGATTGCTGCGACCGAAAGGGCGGGGACCCTCGCCTCCTTCTACAGGGTCACCTTGGCCAGGCCCCCTGCGGTCTTGAGCTGCGGGGATGGCGGCCGGAATGCTTCTCCGCAGGCCCCGATTTCCTCGCCCAACCCAGTTCCAGGAACACGCGGGCAGAGGCCTCTCCCGATTCCGGGCGGGTTTGAGGTCGGGCTCAGCCCTTCGTGCCCCTGCTATGCCGGACTGGTCCCTGCCCTGCCCTTGACCTCAGTTTCCCTTGAAATGGAGTAAGCGTGAGACCTGCTTGGAATAATCCGAGCTTCCACTGCCTTGGTGTCAGCAGCTGGGACCACCAGCCCCTGCCCCCAAAGCAGAGCACTACCGGGGCCCTGGATTTCGCCCAGCGCTTACTCCAGGTTAGTTAAGTGCCATGAGTGACCACGCGAGTGAGAAGGCCCGACCGGGCAGCCGAGCTGTATTCTGTCTCCTCGTGCTGAACCTCATATTTGCGTTCTTGAGTGTTTTGTTTGGGCTAATCCTCAGCCCCCGCCCAGTGTCTTCTTGCCACTCTGCTGTCTGGCTTTGCTGTCTGGTGGCAAATCGTGGCTCAAAACCAGCTCTCGCTTGCTGGCCAACTCCTCTCCAGTTGGCTTGAGAAGCCTAAGAGAAGAAAAGGTGCTTTAGAGTCAGCATCACCTATAGGTGAGGCATCTGATTCCGGTTAAAATTCTGTCTTCATTTCTTTCTTTCTTTTTTTTTTTTTTGTTTTTTTGGTACCGGGGATCGAACTCACGACCTTGCGCTTGCCAGGCAGGCGCTTAAGCCACTGAGCTAAATCCCCAGCCCCCTGTCTTCATTTCTTGTGATTAATGTTATGCCACCAGAGCCTGAAGCACGTGGGTCTTGGTTACACGGCATCCCCAGCGCTAGGCACAGCGCTTGGCATATGCATCTGACCTGGCGCCCAGGTGGGCATGTAATAGGTGTTCATGGTGTGATGAATAAATAAGACACGTAGTAGGTACTCAAAATCTGTTGGCTGATGCTGGAAAGAAATTGAAGAATACCCATTTATAGGGAGCAAAGGCCTTTAGGGACTATTTAGAGGTGACCTCCCATCCTGATTTTCTAAGTGTGAATAATGTGGAGTGTGGATGAGTTAAACATTAGCTGGCAGATGGGCCCGGGAATGGGGGTGGGGGGACGCCAGCTTCGGGATCTACAGCTACCAGGAGGAGGCTGTTAAGGGCCAGCACTCTGGGTCAGCCAAGCAGCCTGGCGTCGAGAGGAGTGGAAGCTGAGGGTCACAGAGCGCCCCCTCCTGGCGTCGGGAATCCCTTCGATTCAGCCTTGTGCTCGACACAGTATCAGCTCAGCCTGCAGAGCTGCAGCCCGGGAGAATCCAAGTGCATCCGTAAAAAGGTATCTAGATGGCCAGCTAATTTAAATGTTTGCAAAAACACATTTCGAAGGGCAGTGGGTATAGTTCAGTGGCATGTACTGAACATGCTTAGCATGTACTAGACTGGGGGGGGGGGTTCAATGCCAATGCACCAGGCAAAAGCTTGCAGGGTGACAGACACTATGCAGTGGTAAACACTGAGGGCAACAACCCCTGCAGGAGGAAACTTCGCTATAAGAAATAATAAAAATAAAATAAATTGAAACCTGAGCCGGGAGTGGTGGCACACACTTGTAATCCCAGACTGAGGCAGAAAGATCATGAGTTCAAGGCCAGTGTGGGCTACATTGCAAGTTTGAGGACAGGCGTGGACTACAAAGAGTCAAAAACGAAAGAAAAAGAAAAGGAATCCTTGGGGGGTTTTTCTTGGAGGTTATTTTTTTGGCATGTTGCTCTGAGGAATTACTCTAGGATCCTCACTCCCTATGGATCCTGCATTGGCGTAGTGAATAGTGGTACTTTTCTTTCCGAGGTAGTTATAAAGATTGAGGTTAGAAATCACTTCTAGATGGCATGCCCAGCGCAGGACCCATGTCCCCTTAACCTACAGAAAACCCCTAAATTTGGCTGTTTAGCTCCCACAAAACTAGTGAGAATGATGAAAAAAACTCTAGTGTGTGGACATAACCTAACCAGAAACCTCCAGTCCTCAACCAGACCAGTTCTTCTACCAGACTTTTTTTTCTTGCAATACTAAGGATTAAACCCAGGACCATCAAACTGAGTTAAATCCCTAGCTCCCTTCTGCCCCTCTCCTCTTCTTTTTTTTTTTTTTTTTTTTTTTTGTTGTCTTTCTGAGACAGGGGCTCTCCACCAGTTCAGGCTGGCTTTGAGCTCACTTTGTAGCCTGGCTGGTCTTGAACGCACAATAATCCTGTTCAGCCTCCTGAGTGCTGGGATTACAGGTGTGAGCCACCACACCCGGCTTCTCTCCTCTTTTTCTTGGGAAGAGGGTTTGAGACAGGTTCTTCCTATGTAGTTCAGGCTGACCTTGAACTCATTGCATAGCCCAGGCTGATCTCAAACTCAGGTCAGTCTTTTTTGTCTCAGCCTCCCAAGTGCTAGGATTACAGGTATTTGATTAATTCCTTTGTGCCTCAATTTCCACCTCTGTAGAATGGGAATATAATGGAAATAACTAGTAACGGCCCAGTGAGATTACATAATAGAAATCTCAATGATGGAAAGCTGAGATAAGAGAATCACTGTGAATAGTGAGTTCAAAACCAACCTGAATTACATATTGAGACCCTGTCTCAATCAATCAATGTGTAAAAATTTAAGAAGTGCTAGGGATCAGGTGTGGTTGCACATGCCTGTAGTCTCGGCACTGAGGAGGCTGAGGCAGGAGGATTATAAGTAGTAGCTCAATGTGAGTTATATCCCTAGCCCCTTCCCTTTTTTTTTTTTTTTTTGTGCCAGGGATCCAACTCACGACTTCTCGTTTGCCAAGCAGGCACTTACGCCACTGAGCTAAACCCATGGCCCTTTGTTTTTGTTTTTTAAGACAAGGTCTCACTATGTAACCCAGGCTGTCCTCAAACTCATGGTGCTCCTCTTGTCTCAGTCACTCTAGGCCCTGCACCACCACATCCTGCTCCATCCATGCCTTTAAAGAATCTTCTAGGGTTAGCTTTACTTGTCAGTACCTAGAAGGGATGCCATTTACTCATCATACACACGTGCACTGTAAGGTGGATATCTTTACAATGTGGAAGCTTAGTGAATGGCACTATATTAACACACAGTATTAGGACTAGCAGGAGTCACAGATTTTGAGTCAATTCCTATCTATTTGGAACCTGAGCTGAGTGTGAAAGATATAAGACAATATCTTAAAGAAATGAAACTTAGGCCTATGTTAGATAGCAGAGATGATAGGAACCAGGATGGATAACCAGTGGCAGGTCTTGAGCTTTGACTGACCTTGGTGAAATACTTTGACCTTTCTGAGCTTCAATTTTTCTCTGTAAGATGGCAGTCTCCAAAGCATATATCATGGGGGCTGTGTCAGGCTTAGTATTAAGTGCTTAGAAAAGGCTTTTAGGGCTGGGGCACAAGTGCCTGCTTGGCAAGCATGAGGTTGTGAATTCAGTGCTCAGTTTTTTTGTTTTTTTTTTTTGGTACTGGGGATCGAACTCACGACCTCACACTTGCCAGGCAGGTGCTTAAGCCACTGAGCTAAATCCCCGGCCCAGTGCTCAGTTTTTACCACTAGCCAGGTGCAGTGGCTGTGCATGTAATCCCAGCACTCAGGAGGCTGAGCCAAGGGGATTGCCATGAGTTCCAGACCAGGCTGGGCTGTATAATGAGTTCAAGGCCAACCTGAATTACATAATGAGACCCTGTCTCAAAAAAAAAAAACAATTGAGATCAGAATAACTTCTTAACAATGAGCTAATGGCCTGGTCATTGCCTCTGTTGGTTGGCACTGGCTTACTGAGCCTACAGGACCAGGGCTCTCTATGGGTCAGGTGTTTAGTCTGGGAAGTGGCCCTGGCTGGTGGTCTGGCCCTGCTCCAGAGAGAAAGGAAGGGCTTCTAGAAGCAAGGACCATGCTGGGCCTGGCAAACACCATGCAACATACCATGTTGCCAACAGGGACCTGGCTGAGGCTTGCAAGTCACACCTGACCCCTAAGACACCAGTTTTATGGAGCCTGAATACTACTTCTGGAAGTCTAGAGACTGGACTCTGGATGCCAAAGCAGGAATGAGGCTCCCAGGCTTGGAGGGAGAGTGACATTCATCCTGGTTGTTCTGTCCCTGGGCTTCTTCCTTAGGAGGACTTCATGGATACCCAAACTGCACTCGCACAGAGCTAGCTCATGGAAGGCCCTGAATTGGTTTAAGTGATCTGCTGGGGGGAGGGGTCATTTTGCACTACACAGCCTGTCCTGCCTTCATGCTTTGGTTTTCCCTGGCATGTAGTTTCTTCCTCAACCCAGCCACACCCAGCAAGATTCAAAGGGTTTAAGTAGGCCCCATTTCTTGAAGTATGACGAAGGACTAGCACTGAGATTGCTGGGCATGGTGGTGCACGCCTGTAATCCCAGCAATCAGGGGGCTGAGGCAGGAGGATTGCCACAAATTCAAGGTCAACCTGGGCTACATAGTGAGTTTAAGACTAGTCTGAGCAGGGGGTGAGGATATAGCTCAGTGGCGTAAGTGCCTGCCTGGCAAGTGTGAGGTAACGAGTTGATCCCCGGTACTAAACAAGACTAGTCTGAGCTACACGCTGAGACCGTGGGGGGGGGGGATCTGAGGTACTGTATGATCACACTCAGGTCACTGAGCTGTTTTAAACTTTTACATACTTCAGTTGAATTGTTTGAAGGTTTATAAGAGATAGTTCAGATAAAGGCCACAATGCTTGACATAGAATAAACGCTCAGTTAATCAGAACTGGGTTCAATCCCCGGGGCCAGTCCCGCATCCCTACGGACCTGTCCCGGGAGAGGCCGCCTCCCGCCCTGGCCCTCCCCTCCTGCCTTCCAAGGGAGGAGACTCCCCGCACTGGGTAGGGTCGAAGGGGCGGAGGAACAAGCGCGACACATTTTTGAGTCTGTACCAAGTGGAAACTCCCTCCCAAAGGCGGAAGCTGGGGGCGCCCCACTGGGGCCCGAGCCTCCGCTGGGGCGGGATCCCGGGGGCGGGGCGCGGCGAACTAACCGGGCCCCGCCCCATGCCTGCTTTATGAATATGAATAAATGGGGGGAGCGGAAGTGCAAGGCAACTCCCACCCGGCTGGCTCCGCCTCCGCCGCGAGCTACGGCCGGAGGGACGTGGCCTGGTCAGGACGCCCCGCCTCTCCACCCCGCTCCGGGCCTCCTTCCGGCCGGCGCGCCCCGGACGTGACCTTGCGGGCTCTAGCTACAACTGCAACTGCTCGGCGGGTGTGGTCGCGCATTGTCCTGATTACCGCGGCCTCTAGCCCCCGGGGTCCTGTCTTCCAGGCGTGCTTACAGTCGTCCATTCATGCTGACTGGCGCGGGAGTGAGAAGTAGAACAGCCTGTCCTCACGGGGTTTGCGTTCCAGGCGCCAGAAGCCACCTGCGGGGCTAGTACATAAAAGGCATGGGGGCTTCCAGATGAGGGCCCAGGGCAGGACTCAAGCTGGGGAGGCAGTCGCTGAAGGGTGTCAGAGCCCAGACCTGAAAGACAGGTGGAAACAAGCCACGCAGAGCCCTAGGAGAGAACATTCCATAAAAAAAGGACATTCCAGGTCGGTCGAGGAGAGCAAACAGCAGGGCTTTGAGGCCACCCGGTATCTGGAGCAGAGAAAATGAAAGAGAGATTAAAAATGGTGGCACAGTAATGATAAGGGCTCGGTTTTAAGCAGATGTCAAGCAACGTGCAGATATTTTATACATACTTTAAATTTCATCAGAAGAGTTAAAGGTGGGATCTATGTTATTTTGGGGGACATTGGGCTGGGGATGGGGGTTAAATAACTTACTCAAAGTCACACAGGTTGGAAGTGGTCAGCATTGGAAACTGAGATGTCACTGCTGGAGACACTTGGGAGACCAGGATGGGGTGACCTTGAGCAGGACAGGTCTTCTATGCTGGGCTTCCGTTTCCTCCATAAGGGGAAGGGGCCAGAGCCTGACCTCCAGAGGTGAAGGATGGGCAGGCTTGGGAAGAATGGGAGCTGGCTTGCAACTGGGATTCAGAAATCAGTGCAGAACGAGGGTTGGTAGAGCCTTTGTGGATGTCTGTCTCCTGGAGATACTTTTGTTGTCTAGGAAGCACTTGTCACCTCTCCAGGCTCTGGAGCAGGTACAAGTGGCTTTGGGAGGGAGAATGGTAGAAGGGAGAGGTAATGGGGAGCTTGTATGGCTGAGCAGTAACGAAGGCAGTGTCAGTCATCTGCTACCAGCAGCTTAGAACAGGCAGAATCACCAGGCATCCTTCCCAGGCTAGAGAGATTAAAGCACACACACAGCACATGGACTCTGTGCCTGCTCCCCTAAGGTGGAAGGGGCCTTAGCCTGATCAGTTTGGCCTCTGTGCTGACCGTGCCTCTCAAAGGAGAGGGAAGACAAAGTGCATTCTTGCTTCAGTGAAACTTGGCTTGGGCCTCTGGTCCTGAGGTACTGAAGGTCTGAGGTCACTAAGGAGGACAGGGATAATATATCCTTTAGAATTTACCCTTTCCGAATCCCAGTAAAGCTTCCTGTGTGGCCTTCAGGTCGTACTATGACACATGACCAGGATAGGAGCAGGACCCGGGCCTCTTTCTGGGGAGCTGGGTTGTTACAAGAGCCCCTCTGCCTAGTTCACCAGTAAATGTGAGTGGCTAGGTGTGATAGTGCATGGCTGTGATCCTAGCACTGGGGAGACTGCCATGGGTTGGATGCCAGCCTGGGTTACACAGTGAGTCCAAGGCCAGCCTGAACCACATAGTGAGACCCTAGCTTAAATAACTAAGTTTTTTGAGACAGGGTCTGTCTCTGTAATTCAGGCTGGCCTTTGAACTCACTATGTACCCCAAGCTGGCCTTGAACATGCGGAGATCCTCCCACCTTAACCTCCCAATTGCTGGGATCACAGGTGTACATCATCACACTTGGGCAAAAACTAAAACAAACCAAAACCCTTCCCTGTAAATGAAAGTCACTAGTGGAACAGTCATTATCAGGCCCATTTAAGAAAGAGGCTCAGACAAGTTACATGATTCTCCAAAGAGCACACAACTAAAAAACAGCAGGGATGAAATCCAAGTCCAAACTCACACCAGGTGCAAGTCCAGAGCTTACCTAGAGACTCTTCTTGAGACCCCGGCCCCTACTGGTCAGGGGAATAGGGATGACAGATGGTTGGTAAAGACTAAAAGGATAGTCACTCTTTCTACTCTTTTTAGCCATGCAGTCCTTGTGCCCTCTCCCCAGGCCTCTGTATCTGAATTGAGGTAACCAGTCCCTTCTCAGGACAGCTCACAGTATAGGGAATGGCTGGCAGTATCATCCAGCCAGGGTCCTCTTCTCGAGAAGTCTGGGATAGTTTGGTCTTAGAGCTGGTCAGATTGGGTCCCTTAGCCTGGGATCCATTTGGATGCCTAGAACCCCTCTGTATACCCTTGCTATGGATTGGAGGTGCTGGAGGTACAGCACTGACTAGGTGGGCAGTGAGTGCAGAGTACAGGGATGCTGAGTGGTCACAGAGAGGTCCTGGGCCATGAGTATGACTCATGAAACTCCTTGTGGAGTCTCTCTGTATTTTTCCTCCTCTGTGGTACTGGGATTCTACCCAGGGCTTTTGCACTGAGCTACACTCCCCCTTCCCAATTTTTTTTTTTTTAATTTTGAGACAGGGTCTCACTAAGTCTCTAAATTGCCCCAGGGCTCAAACTTGTGATTGTCCTGCCACAGCTTCCCAGAGTGCTGGCATTACAAGCACATATGTTACTGTACCTGGAGCATTGTTGTGTTTGGAGCTGGTTCCTGAGTCCTTCCAGGGTCCTCTTCTCTAGGGCGACACTTGGAATCTTAGAGCCTGGTAGGTGTTCAGATTCACCACACTAAACACTGGAGTGTGATCCAGGAATCAGCATTTTAATTTTATTTATTTTTGAAGCAGGGTCTTGATATATATTCCAGGCTGGTGTTGAATTCACCATGTACCCAGACTGGCCTCAAATTTGAGGGGATCCTCCTGTCTCTCCCTCCTGAGTGCTGGGATTACAGGTGCACAGTACCACACCCAGATTTATTTTTTTTAAATCAGCATTTTTATCCAGCTCCTCAAGATATCTTTTCTTTTTTTTTTTTTTTTAATTAGTACAGGGGATCGAACTCACGACCATGCACTTGCAAGGCAGGCACTTATGCTGCTGAGCTAAATCCCCAGCCCCTCCCCAAGGTATCTTGATGCATGGGGTCCTTTAATCCTTGGAAACCATTGTCCTGGATCTTCCAGCCAGGCAGCCATGAGAAACCTTTTCTGGAGCCTTCCAGCAGTTTCTGGAGATGTGAACCTTGTGTGTGTGTAATTCTTTTCCATGACTGATTTTTTTTTTTTTTTTTTTTTGGTACTGGGGATTGAACTCACGGCTGTGTACTTGCAAAGCAGGCGCTTATATCACTGAGCTAAATCCCCAGCCCCATGACTGAATTTAAATGCATTCCAGTCTCTATGGAACACTGTCACGGCCCATCTTCTCTTCTGTTTCGAATAAATGTCTCTCAAGTCATGGCCCTATCTCCAACCCTCTACTCTCTCCTCTGCCAAGTTTCTCAAAAGAGTAGACTACCCCGGGTCACCCACTCCCTGCCAAGCTGCATGCTAGCTTTCTTCCTTCTGTGCTGTGTCCTGAACTGCCCCTGTGATGACCTCTCATCCAAGACCCCCTCAGCATCTGGCCTCTCTCACTCCCTAAATACCCCTGGGGGCCACACCCACCTCCTACCTGTGGCCTTTGAGACCAAGTATCCCTAAAGTCCATCCTGGAGCCTCTTCTGCTTGACACTGTTCCTCAGTGTAAAGAGCAAAGGTAAGGGCACAGGCATCCACTCACACACCATGTCTGAGAGTCCCTGATAGTTACCTGGTGACTGGGGCACACCACACTTACATTTTTAGAGTCTGGCTTGGCTAGTCACCTGGACTCCCAGGTAGGATCTGATTCCAGTCGTGCTTTCCCAGTTTCCCCCAGTGGTACAGCAGTGTGGGTTCTGCATGATCCCTTCTGAGGCTGTGCACTGATAGAGGAAAGATCATCATCCGTAAAGGATCCATCTGAGGCTGAACTTTTCTGCAGGACTCTTTGTACTTGTTTTTGCTTTCCCTGATAAATCAGAGTGCCATCTCATCTTCCTGCACCCAAGTCCTGAGCCCATGTCCCCCATTGGGTAGGTTCTAGAGCCCCAGGCTCATAGCCTTGGGGTCTTTTCTCTCTTTTTCTTTTTCTTCTTTTTCTTCTTTTTCTTTTTCTTTTCTTTTCTTTTCTTTTCTTTTCTTTCTTTCTTTCTTTCTTTCTTTCTTTCTTTCTTTCTTTCTTTCTTTCTTTCTTTCTTTCTTTCTTTCTTTGTACCAGCGATTGAAGTCACAATCTCATACTTGCCTGGCTATATCCCTGTGTCACTGGGCTATATCCCTGTCCCTTCAGGGTCTTTTCAGATCTGCCTCCCTTCCCAAGCCAGGCAGCTGGTTGTTGTTGTGCTGTTTTGATTTTGAAAGGGTCTCACTATGTAGTTCAGGCTGGCCTTAAACTCCCAGCAATCCTCCTGCCTCAATCTCAGTACTAGGATAATAGACATATGCCACTATGTCTGTCTGGCTGTATCCTTGAATCTGTGGTGATCCTCTTGCCTCAGCCAGGGGGTGAGAGAGGCCAATGCTGACATGCATGATGTGCACTACCATGCTTGGTTTGGGCAGGTTTAACTTTTGCCTCTGACTATCTCATGGCAGTTCTTCATTAGAGACCTCCAAATCTTTGCCCTTTGCCTACCCACTTTCCTGAGGGCCCACACAGTAAGCTAGGCCAGGCACTATGCCCAGGGGCACCAACTGAATGGACAGGTCCTCTTCTGGGCTGTCCTGCTCTACCTGCCTGGCTCTCCTCCACTTGTGTTAGTGTCCATGCAGCATTAGGCCAGAAGGTCTGTCTGGAGTCAGATGTTTGGTTCAGATCCTGGTTGTGCCCCTAATTGGCTTTAGGACCCAACAGACTCCTTGAGCTCTCTGAGTTGGCTTTTGTCATGCACACTACTCTGCCACTGAACTGTGGACTGAATTATGGCTTCCTGGTCTACAACATCTAGGCTGCTACCAAAAGTGTTATTTCTTATTTATTTATTTATTTTGGTTTTCTGAGACAGAGTCTCACTATGTAGCTCAGGTGGGCCTTGAACTTAGTATGTAGCCCAGGCTGGCCTCAGTTTGCAGAGATGTTGCTGTCTCAGCCTCCCAAGTCTTAGGATTACAGCCTCCCAAGTATGCCACTACACCTGGCTTTTAAATTTTTATTTATTTTCTTTTTCTTTTTTTGGGGGGGGGGTACTTGGAATTGAACTCAGGACCTTGCACTTGCCAGGCAGATGCTTATGCCACTGAGCTAAATCCCCAGCCCCTTTATTTTTTTCAAATGTGCTATTTATTAAGTCTTTTGTAAGAATTGCCACTATGTGACCCAGTCTCTAAAAGTCCTTGACACATTATATTGCTTGATCTGTTACCACATTTGTTGTAGTCAGGGCTTGCAAGGGAAACATTTTTTTTCTTGCTTGCTTTTTCTTTTCTTTCTTTCTTTCTTTTCTTTTTTTTTTTTTTTTTTTTTCCCGGTATCAGGGATCCAACTCATGACTTTGTGTTTGCCAGGCAGGCAGTTATGCTGCTGAGGTAAATTACTGGCCCTTTGAGCTCACTTTGTAACCCAAGCTAGACCTGAACTCATAGCAATCCTCCTGCCTCAGCCTCCTGAGCACTAGGATTACAGGCATGTGCCACCACGCCCAGCAAGGGAAATAATTTAATACAGTACACATAATTTATATATGTGCTGCCAAAGTGAGCACTGTACACATAATTTATAGTCACCCAAAGAGTCAAACAAAAGTGCAGGAAATCTGTCCACACACTAAAGACCCCAAAGAATCCAGCTAAAGGCCTGGATTCCATGGCAATATCCTGTATAAGTCCAGCTGAAGACCTAGAGCCCACCACAATGCCCCCCCCCAGTCCAACTGGAGTCCTAGAGCCCATGACAATGACTCATGCAAGTCTCTTCAAGGATCTGTGCTGGGAAAGCCCAGAGGTCAGCGGTGGAAACTAGAAAGTCTGTGCCAGTGGGATGAAGGATCTGTGCCAGTAGGCTGAGGGATCTGCACTGGAGCCAGGAAGTGATGCTTTGAGTGAGGACAAGAGCTCCCCTGAAAAGTACCACAGCCATCCTCAGAGACAATGAGGTCCTGAGTGCCTCTGATGATGAGAACAGCCACGTTCATATCAGGAAGCTAGTGTGATGAGCTTTCCATAAGACTGAACAGCACACATCTTCCCTTCCAGAGCCAGGAAGTGATGCTCAAAGTGAGGACCAGAGCTCCCCCAAAGTGAACGGCAGCCATTCTCAGCGATGACAAGGTCTCAAGCTCCTCTGATGATGAGAACAGCCAGGTTCACATCAGAAAAGAAGCTTGACAACCTCCTTTAGAAGAACCAACAGCATCACTTCTTCCTTTCCAGTTCCCCTTTTATGTTGTTGGCAACAGTCCCTAGGTGGGCCATCCACACCCAACACTGCGTTGATTGAGTTCAGTGGGTGTTACAAGTTGACCACCAGTTGTCAAACCATCATAATATTTAATCTTTAGAATCTTCTTGTGGTGCAGATCACCAATCTCAGATCCATTTGGCCAGTGATGAGAAAGAGCTCAATGAAGCTGAGGAGTTCTGGCTGCAGCTCTGAGGTCACAGGTGGTATTCAAGTCCAAACTGTCTCACTCAACTGCCCAAGCTCCTAGATATCCTGGCTCCCTTCTTGCCATCCTCTTCTGGTTTCTATGTCTTTTGCTCATGCATTCATTCAACAGATATGTATGGGTGCCTACTCCCTGGGGATGTAGTGAATGTCATACAGCTGACATTTTAGTGGGGTACAGATGTGTAAGAATTTGTTCAAGGGGCTGGGGATGTAACTCAGCGGCATAAGTGCCTGCCTTGCAAGTGCACGGTGTGAGTTTGGTTCCCGGTACCAATAAAAGAAGAAGAGAGAAGAAGAAGAAGAAGAAGAAGAAGAAGAAGAAGAAGAAGAAGAAGAAGAAGAAGAAGAAGAAGAAGAAGAATTATTTGTGAAGAATTTGTTCAAGACCGTTCTTTTCTCTAAAGAAGAAGAAGAAGAAGAAGAAGAAGAAGAAGAAGAAGAAGAAGAAGAAGAAGAAGAATTATTTGTGAAGAATTTGTTCAAGACCGTTCTTTTCTCTCTGCCCCGAGACACAGAGCAGAGCTCCCACCTCCAGCTTCTTCTCTGCTTTTTGTACATGAAGAGCTTCAGGCAATAGGATTGGCTAAATGAGACTGGATTTGGGTTTCACCCTCCTGAAGGAGGAAACTGACACATGGTTTGGAGGCACTGAGGTCTAGAGCAGTCGGGGCTGAGTTGGGTTCTCCAATACACAGGTCAGGTTGGGAGCGGACCTGGAGGCAGCCATCATGTGGTCTTGTGCCTGGGATCACTCTCTGAGGTCATGCCATGGTCTCTAGTAGCATGTGCTGATCCGAATCATTACAATCTGCTGTCTTTAACCAGTTTGCCCCATTTGAGCATGAGATGAAGAGAACCTCAGAAGAGGATTTGAACATTGTTGTTGAAGCCATAAGGTTTGAGTTTCCTTGATTGACTGATACCTGGCTTTAGCACTGTAGTTAGGAGGCAAACTGCAAACCAAAACCACAGTGAGATACTACTTCCCATGAGGATGGCTATAATGAAAAAACAAGTGTTGGGCCGGGGACATGGTTCTGTGGTAGAGAGGTTGCCTAAGATGCACAAGATCCTGGGTTTAATCTCCAATATCCCCTGCCCACTCAAAGAAAACCCCAAGTATTGCCAAAAATGTGGAGCAGTCTCATAGACTGCTAATGAGGCTAGAATGGACAGAAGATTTGCTTTGCTTTTGTTTTGTTTTACTGTGTAACCCAGGATGCCCTGAAACTCACTGTGTAGCCCAGACTAGACTTGAACTTGGGGCATTTCTCCTGCCTCAGCCTCCTGAGTGCTGGTGCATGCGCTTGGCATCCATCATCTGATAAATGGCTAAACAAACTGTGTCCTCTACACAATGAACTTTAGCCTCTGTCTGGCAAGCACAAGGCCCTGAGGGACTGCCAAGCAGTTTCTTTTCTTTTCTTTTCTTTTTTTTTTTTGGTACCGGGGATCGAACTCACGACCTCGCACTTGCAAGGCAGGCACTTAAGCCACTGAGCTAAATCCCCGGCCCCTAAGCATTTCTTTTCAGAGTGATGAAAATGTTCCAAAATTGACTGTGGTGGTAGATGTACCACACTGTGAATCTGCTGGAAACCACCAACATGTAGACTGTAATACCAGCATGTGTACTATAGGGCATATGAATTATGTCTCCCTAAAGCTCTTAAAACAGAAGCAAAGCTGGGAATGGTGGCACAGTCCTACAATCTCAGCAGTCTGGGAGGCTAAGGCAGGGGGTTCACAAGTTTGAGCCTAGTCTGGATGATTTAGTAATTTAGTGAGATCCTTCCTCAAAATAAAACAGTTTTTAAAAGGGCTGCAGTTCAGTATCAAGGCCCTGAGTTCAAACTCCAGTCCTGGGGGAAAAACAAATAACAGCAACAACAAAAACAACAAAAACCAGGTGCAGGGGTACATACCTGTAATCCCAGGTACTTAGGTTAAGGCAGGACAGCTTACACCTGGGAACTGGAAGTCAGTCTAAGCAACATGAGACCCTGTCTCAAGAGAAACAACAATGATGACATTGACAAATCAGCCAGACTTCCCACTCTAATGCCGGCAGAAGGTATGAGCAGGGACTCAAGAACTTGTCTAAGTCTTGAAGGAAAGGTGTTGGGTGATACTCATGGTTCCCATGGAAAGATCACCAAATAATAACAGGAAGGAGGAGGTTTCTCTTCAAACCCAGAACTCAGCTCATGGGGTATTTCCTGACAGAGACCTCCTTGCCTCATCGCTCTCCTTTTTTTTCCCCCTCCTTTTTTATTTTGTCATGTGTCTCAGCCTTTGTTTCTGTTTATTCCTCTCATAACTCTTCTCACTCTTGGAATTCTTGTCTGCCTGTGGACTTGACTTCATGGGACTCTCTTGCTCAGCTGAACTTCATGAGATCAGGGGCTTGTCGGTATGTTGCTCCTCTAATAGTAGACGCTCAATAAATACCTGCTGAAACAAATGGACTGTGGGTATTGACAATAGTTGTGTCACTCCAGAGGCGGTCCAGCCAGTGGTTTTTCTCTCTGTGTGTGTTGCAGTGCCAGCAGAAAGTCTCTAGAAAGGAAAGGAAACCCAAAGCCTATCTGGCAGGGAAGAAGGAAGGGGTGGGGGGGCAGGGCTGCCAGGGCCCAGGGAGAAAATCAGCAGCCTCAGGCCGCTGAGGGCGTGGCGTCTGTGTTTGCACCTTGGAATGTGGCTGATTCACTCTGAGGGGAGCTGTGTACCGCTGCCACAGCTGCTGCCTTGGATCTAACATCTGGAGGCTGAATTCCAGGAGGAGAGAGACAGATTCCTCAAAGCAGATGCCAACTTTGAAGGTCACACATAGTGATGGAACTACTCTACTAGTGGCTAAGAGGGACCATTACCCCCTCCAGGGTCTGGGGGTGAGGTGAAAGGTCCCAGCCCAGCCCCAGCCGTGACCCATTCCTTGAGCTACCAGATCCAGAAAGGGACAGCTCAGAGGGAACTGGAGCTCAGTTACTTAACAGCTCACTGATTGCAAGGGCCCAGGACTCCACAATATCCCTGGGACACTGTGCTACATCTGTAACCAAGTTCCCGCTGCATTCCTTTTGCTCTTGGGCCAGTGGGAGACCCAGATGTCAGTGCTTGTTTCTCCCACGGTTCCCAGTAGGATCCTGGGCATGTCTGTCTTTGGCAGGAGTCGGTTACCAGGTTATCCCTGAAGAAGTCACCACAGAGCTGATTGGACCAGTGTGGGTCAGGGGCACACCAGCACAGAGCCAGACCTGAGGGCCACGGAGAAATTGGGAGTTGCAGGCCATAAAGGAACAGCAACACCCCAGCTCTACTCACTTTCCTCCCAGTACTGGCTCCTGGGGTTTGTGCCAGAGCCAGCTTTGTGGGCTTTTTACCTACCAGGATGTGCCTTTGGTTAAGTCTCTGCCTTAAGCTCTCAGAAGCTCATCTTCTTCATCTCTGAAATCTCCTAAGATTCTTTTAGGCATTAGGAGGCACAAGCAGTGATAACTAACTAATGTCTGATTCCTTCTCTTGGATCTAGGTTCTGTGTGATCTGTAAGAACAGTATATGTGCTCTTGTGCTGCTGGTGGTGGTGGTGGTGGTGGTGGTGTGTGTGTGTAGCCCTTTCTGATCTCCAAGGAGTTTTGTGTTGTTTGACTTCCCCCCTGTAGAGCATGAGGGCAGCGCTGGAGAGTCAGTGGAGACACAGGGAGAGAAAGCAGGTGGAAGGAGAACACAGTCCAGTTCCAGCATGTGCCTCAGCTGCAGGCCCTGCAGGCCCAGGCTTGCTTCCTGGAGGTGACTCCCAGCACCTCTCTGGAGCTGGAGGAAAGGCCCCAGGAGTCCTCCCTGCTCCTCCCCTGCCACATCAGAGCATGTCTGGCCATCTGACATTGAAGGACCCCTGACTCGCAAAGATGTCTGTTCTCCCTCCTGGAGAAGAGGGAGGAAGGCTGCTCCAGGGCCTGAGGGATCTCAAAAGACGAAAACTAGGGACCTGGGATATAGCTCAGTGGCACAGCACCTGCCTGGCAACAAGTGTGAAGATGTGAGTTCGATTCCTGGTACCTCCCCCCCACGCACGCATGCACACCGAGGAAAAACAGTGCCCAGGCAGAGTTCTCTGGAGGCCTAAGGAGAATCGAGAGCCTCATGGAGGGCAGAGGGCAAAGGGCAGAGGGCAGAGGATAGAGGGCAGAGGACAGACTTCCTCAGAAACTTTCTGCTGTTCCTGTGCACCTCTGAAGCAAAGCAACTTCTGGGATTTGCTGAGGGCAATGGAGTATTAGGACAAGCGCGCCATCCCTGGCTCAGTGACCTCCACTCCTGCCAGCCCTGCTTGTCTTGCAGCATCCCTCTTACTGCCCTGGTGCGTGGATACCGGCCCATCCCCCACCAGACCCATGTGCTCTACTCCCCTGATCTCGCCTCTAATCCCATCTCCTCAGAGAAATCTGTCTGGAGTAGAAACTCAGAACTGGGATTATTTTTGTCTTCACAGCTGGCCATGGGGATTTAGCCTAATAGGGACTTTGAATCAGTTCACATGGTGGCTCTTTTGGACCTCATATCTATCTATCTATCTTTCTTTCTTTCTTTCTTTCTTTCTTTCTTTCTTTCTTTCTTTCTTTCTCTTTTTGGGGAGTATGTGTGTGTATGTGTGTGTGTTTCTGAGAATTGAATTGAATTGGCTTTTTCATTGAGCTTTATCTTCAAGGTCTTTTTATTTTTTATTTTGAGACAGGCTCTTGCTAAGTCACTAAGTTGCCCATACAGGGCTCAAATTTTTGATCCCCTTGCTTCATTTTTGACAAGTGTTGGAATTACAGGGATGTATGACCTC
>PVJX010003415.1:0-109138 GCA_004027295.1 Dolichotis patagonum | reverse complement strand
TTGCTGTTTTTGTCAGATCGTGGAGCAGAACTGTTAACAGTCTCACTGTTTGAATGTCTACTTTACATGTTTTAACTTTGTAATTTGAACAACTATTTCCAAGAAGTCAGTATGTAATTAGTCAAGTAATAATTTCTTAGGTTTTATTGTTGTTGTACTTTTCCTTTTTTCCTTGGAATACTGTATGGTTGCTACCCTTATTCTGTTTTATTTTGTTTTGTTTTTTTCCTCTTTAAATAAAATTATAAAAAAAGCATTTTATAACCAAAACACATTTAATCTTCATGATAATGATATGAAGTAAATGTTACCATAATACCTAATTTATAGATGACAAAATAAAGTCACAGTGAAATTAAAGTCGCATGCTCAAGATCAAACAGAATTCAAACCCAGGCAGTTAAAGCACCTCACTGACAATTACCCAAGCAATCAGAGACACAGAAAGGACCAGTATCTAGATAAAAGGGTCATGTTTAAAAGATAAAGTACATCTATGGCATTTCATCTCTTTTAGGTACTTGAGCTAAAAGCTTTAGAGTGTCTCAATTCTCCTTTTCTCATACCCTACCTGTAATGTACCAGCATACTCTGAAATCCACTCTTAAGAATGTATCTGAATTGAGTCATACTGACCACCTATGTAGCTCCCACCTTGGCCCAGCCACCAATATATTTCACATGGGGTGCTCCAACAGCCTTCCACTCCTGCCATCCAAATACTACTCCCCACAGAGTGCATGTCACTCTGTCACTCCAAACGTTCCATGGACAAAAGCCACACCAAAAAGAAAACTCCAAATCCCAAACACACCTCACATCTCCTGCGCCACTGTTCCCCCATTCATCATGGCCCAGCCATCTTGGCTCCTTGCTACTTTTCACACACTCCAAGCACACTCCTGCCTTAGTCTTTGCACTTGCTGTTGCGTCCTGTCTGGAATCTCACTCTCTAGGGAACTAACTGCTCAATTCACTGCTTTACATCATTCAGGAATCTGCTACGGGTTACTTTTTGAAGAGGCTTTCCTGGATTACACTATCTAATCTAACGCATCTCTCTCCTTACTAGAGTATTCATAGAAAGACCTTCCATATTTACAACTCACTGTCTGCTATAAGGGAAGGACTGAGAGGTACTCACAGCAGCATGCCCCTCACACATCCCACTATCAGACACACCAGTGAGAATCCAGCAATATCCACTGAATGACAATTAGGAGTACAAATAAGTACTAGTAACATTGACTTTTCTCAAATTCTCAGTAAGTACACTTGGAGTTTTACCATCCATTCTGACTAATAAATCCCATATTCATATTTTTATAACACTACTGCCTTCCTCTCCATTAATCTAATGCCCATATACCACGAATCTCCCAAATTAGCTGTATTAGTAAATACAAACAGGAACATTCCCAAGACTGAACACCCTATCTGCCCAGATTTAAATCATTGGGGGCATTCCCTAAAAAACTTTTTTCATTCTGGAACGTTTTAGTTGCAGTTCTTTCTCCACTATTGCTTGATTATTGCTGTGTAGTTTTCTCAACAAAAACCTTGCAGTTTTAATACTCATTTTTAAAGAAAACATGGGACTCTGGAGTCACACTGAGCTAGAAGGGCTATCATGTGGCCACAGAAACTTGAGCAAGTCACTTAGTTCCATTGAGTTCGTTTCTTCATGTGTACAATGAGAACAGTAAAAAGTACACCTTAAATTATTAGGATTAAGTTAAAAAATTTTGAAGGTTTAGCAGGATTCTACCATACATAGTGGCTATTCAGTAAATGCTACTTATTACCAGTAAGAACTACAGCATAAGTGAAGGTAACTTTAATTACTTAGAAATGGTAAGCAACACTCAACAAGGTCTGTGTATTTATTTGGCTTAAAGCAACTGTGCCACAGCTTCTTTTCATGAAAGCCAATGTGAGGAAAACAATATTTTATACTGCTTTTGTCTTCTTTAAGACATGTCAATTGTAGAAGGTAATACAATATATGCAGCAAATGGACATTTAAAAATTCATTCACCATCTTATAGTTTTCTTCTTCTAGTTAAAATGTTAGTGAAACACCTCGTGAACACAGAGCAGTGGTGAGGAAGTAGTACACTGCCATGCACAACGCCAAGGGCACCTTTCATGGTACATGCTGGAGCTCCTTTGCTTTGGTCTTAACCTCTTCAGGCACGCCACCTTGTGTAGGTATCCCACCAGAGCCCCAAAGTATGTCATGAGCGCCAACTCTGGGAACTTCTAGATTATATGACAACTCAGTAAATGTCGATAAATATTAAAATGGTCATTATGAAGACATTATAAGCATGCAGAGTTTAAAATATCTAATGCTAACTATATAGAGTGACTGTAACTATGTATAAATAATGCATGCATTTAACACATTCTGCAATTTGCATGTTTTACTGCTGAGTGATTTGAACCACTGGCAGTACATGATGACCATCCCATCAAGCTGCTTTTTATTAATTTTATTAGTAAAAAGGTTGAAAAAATGACTAGATCTGCATCACCAGTGGCTCAAGCTTGTCTTGCATGTACCACTGGTTGTTCAAGCCAGTGGGAACGTGTTAAAAAGAGAAAATGTGGATAGGTAAGCCACTAAAGGCATCTGATAGACTAAGATGGGTACAATCTATACCTTTATTTTTCTAAACTTTTAGTAATGCTGACATACTTGCATTTCAAAAGAACTATGACTACTAAAACTTAAAGAAGAGTGAGGTGAAAAGAGAAACAGAAAAAAACTGAAATAAAATGTTTTGCAGGATTTCCAGTGTAAAACTGTACACCCTTCCTTTGCTACCATACAAATTAGGTAGACTCTAGTCGTAAAATTAAGTCTGTTAGCATCATTAAACCACACATATCAAAGATGAAACTATTATATGCAAAATGATAAAATGACCCTTACTAGATAGAGATCTACCAAGCTTCACAATGTTCACAGATAATCTCTGAATAACTTATGTCTACATAACATAAATCACATATGCCCAAACAGAATGTGGGTAGTAACATTACTGTGTATACAATGTCTGCATCATACACAGTTACATGCACTGACTTACTCACTTCACTCAGTAACCAGTTACTGAGCGTCAGTTATGACTACATACTGGGGGCTGACAGACAAAATGTCCTAGCTCTAACAGAACCTTAACTCTACCTACTGTCAATAACTTAAGTACTATGGAGATAAAAAGCAAAGAGCCATCAACATTAAGAAACACCTTTATTTCCAGAAAAACACTGCCTAGTAATACTGTACAGAGACTTCAACAACTGTAAGGCATTCCAATTTCAGAGATGTCATAATGTGGAAAAGGGTGCCCCTCCAGAGCCAATATAGTAAAACAGGAAATGAAAGAAAAGACTAGCAAGGAAGAGGGGAGTGTTATTCTAGACAGGCTGTCTGGGAAAGTCTCAGTGAGGGGAAAAGCCATGCTGAATTCCACAAGGCAAAACAGCAAGAACAAGGGCAAAAGCCTGGAAGTCTGCACAACTCTGGGTGATGGAGCTAAGAAAGGCAGCAAGGGAGGCTGGAGAGAAGCAGATCACATGGCAGAAAAAGAACACAGACAGGCTGGGGATTTAGCTCAGCAGCATAAGCACCTGCCTGACAAGTGTGAGGTCTTGAGTTCAATCCCTGGTACAAAAAAAAAAAACAAAAACAAAAACAAAAAAAAAAACCACAGAAGCAGCCGAGAGCGCCACAAGCAATGCCTAGGAGGCCATGGCTCTGACTCTTATTCTAACAGCAACAAAAAACACGGGCAAGTTTTCAAAATTAGAACCTAGAAGAGATGACCAGGCCCTAGCTGGTGCTTATGCTAAAAACTAAACAGTACAGAAAAAAGCCTGGCAACTCCAGAGCCATATGTTAGAAAATGTTTATAACTTCTTTTCCAGTTTAGGATATGATAAAATAATTTCTTAAATACAGAATAATCAATATAGTTTAAAAAATACTATAATCCAATATATTAGAAAAGTAAAGATCCTGCTAATGAAACAGTCTTAGAAAATTAAAAACCCCACTGAAATATTACTGTGTTGATTCTGGTCTATCAAAGCTATTACCCAACTATGTCCATAATTTCAAGGAATCATTAATGACTCGCCGAGAGAATATTGGATATGTTTCTAACACTCTTTGAAAAGGAAACTGCTGTATAACTCTTTTTACTACATTAGATTGTGAGAAAAATAATCTCAAAACATGCCAAAATCTTTTTCTGACATAGTTTTTAAACTTACCTGCTGAATGAGATGCATACACTTTGAAGACTGTACTCCATAAGCATTGTTGACTATATGTGGAATGCCATAATTAGCACAAATCACAGCCAGTTCTTCTACTCTATAAACATAAATATTCAATAGAAAGACACAATAACACTCTGCATTGTATATTACAATGTGAGACCTGTTTTTAAAAAATGTAAGAGTCAACCGTAATGTACGGGGGGGTTAAAATTTCTTCTGCAGGATGTCAACATATAATTCATAGGCTTGGAAATACATAGCAAGCACTAAAGGAAAACCTGAAAAGCTTACAAATTAATGTTACCAATAAATGAAAAAACATTTTTATTTATAAAGATGTCCACAGTAAATTATTTCAAAACTTATTTACAAAGCCAGAAGGAAATTATTTATAATGACCCTTCACAAGGTAGAATGCTCTTGGGGGGGGCTGAATTGATTTTTAAAAACACTTTTATTAGTACATATTTGTCATATATAATGAGTACATCCATCATGGGAAATTTGTACCTGCACATAATATATCTTTTTTTTTTCTCTTGTCTTTTTGAGATAGGGTCCCACTATGCAGTTCAGGCTAGCCTTGATCTCACTTTGTAGCCCAGGCTCTTCTTGAACTTGCAATAATCATCCTGCCTCAGCCTCCCAAATGCTAGGATTACAGGACATAATGTCTTAATTCTTCCTTTTTCCCCATTCCCCTCCTCCGTTCAACCCTTTTTGCTCTGCCCATTTACAAAAGCTTTGTTTCTAATTTTTCCCTTCCATTTTCCTTTTCTTAATCCCTTTTCCCTTCCTTGCCTTCCCTGTTTTCCCCTCTCCATCCCTTGTCCCCCTTCCTATTTGAACCTGTTCTTTCGGCTTCCTAACATCTCATCTCGATTTTGCTCCTTACTTAACCTTTGGGTTTCTCACACAAGAGAAACAATGCGATATTTAAGCTTGTGTGTCTGATTGGGACTTTTAGACACTTTGCTTGCTTCTCATGCTGAAGCTAGTAACTTTGAAACAATCAATATATCTGGAAATCTTAAATCTAACATTAACCACTTCATGAAATAAAAAAATGCATTTACAAATAGACTTTAATGTACTAAAAATACAGAACATTAAAATGGTTCAGTATCAACACGTTTTACAACAACCTAGATATTAAAGAATCTTAAATAGCTGGTTTTAAATTTATACTTATTCACTATTATTTCATTTTACACCTCTCATATGAAGACTATGAGTCTTAACTTTATGCAAATTAAGGTAATAAATCTCAATTACAATATAATATGTAAAAAAGGTTCCTTCACAAAACAAAATACTCCTTATGACTGAGACCGACAGTAGTAGAAATGTCTTCACACTATGAAACTAAAACTAAATCCAATGATTTAATAACTTCTTAAAAGTTTTCTTTACAATATAAAATATGGAAATCATTTTTATACGATAAAAATTCTTCTCCAAAAATATGTATTTCAAATATGCATTACGGTTTTATTGCCAAATTATGAAAGATACAGTTTATTTTTTAGAAGTGAATTAATATGTTTTCAAACTATAAATTGGAGTGAGATTATTGTGTTCATCTGTCACAAGTTTTCAATTCATTTCCTTGAAGTTTTATGAATTTAAAAACTCGTTTTATCATTCAGCCTTACAAATCAATACAGAACTTGCTTTTGTCAGTAATCAAATGATGTCTGTAGCAAAATTAACCTTCTGGGATACACATACACATTTTCTTTCTAAGATAAAAGGCACTTTCACATGTGTGTGATCAATGACATTATCCTTTAAAATAGAACTACTTTAAAAAAATAAGGTATCATAATATTATAGTTCATTTTTTAAAAAATCACTTGGAATAGTTTTAAATAATTTGAATTGACTAACTCTGTTAATAAGGATGTTTTTTAAAGATAATAAATAAAAAGCAAAGGACGAAGAGAAAAAATACTTTCCATGTGAATTAAATCACATTCTAGTTCAGATGCCAGTACCATTTAGGAAAAAATGGCTAACCCTTGCATTTAAGTAGATTTCCCCTATAATACTCTCTAGAGTACAACTAATTAACTAACAAAGACAAAATACGTACTATATTCATTAATATAAAGATTATGAAGGAATTACATTGATGCAAAGAACACAAATGTAGTTTTTAAATTGTAAAGTCAGAAACTGAAACATTACTAATGGTACATTACCAGTTTCCTAAACTTTGCTCTTATCAGAAACATCCAGTATCTAGCACTTCTAAACAGTGAAAATGAGAATTTACTGACTAATAAAAACCCTATTTAGGCTACATATAGTAGCACACGCCTGTGCTCCCTGTGGTCAGGAGGCTGAAGCAACGATGTCAGTTTGAGACCAGCCCAGGCTTAATGGTGAGTTCAAGGTCAGCCTGAACTACACAGGGAGATCCTGTCTCAAAAAAAAAAATAAGGGAAAAAAAGGCCTGTGTAATTTTTAACGGAGACAGTACATGCAAAATACTTAATACTGTACCAAACACACTATAGGCACTGAAAAATTAGTCACAATGAAACAAAAACTTTCACAAAGATAAATAATCCAACTAATACAAATACCCATGTGTTGTTACTGGAAATGTTTTTTATTCTAGTGTATTAAAATTTTTTATATATCAAAATCATCAAAGCAAAAATATTTAATACAAATTGTAAATGATTGGTAAATGAAATAAAATATAAGAAATAAAATTTTAAAGCAGAATTTATAGGCTCATAAATGTAGCAAAGTAAATTTTCAAGAGCTTGATTTTTAAATTGTCTTTTAAAATCTGCCTATAAAAATGCTAATATGGATTCATTATTGACAAACAATATGATTCTATGAA
The DNA here is from genome assembly GCA_004027295.1 of Dolichotis patagonum. Classification (NCBI taxonomy): domain Eukaryota; kingdom Metazoa; phylum Chordata; class Mammalia; order Rodentia; family Caviidae; genus Dolichotis; species Dolichotis patagonum. The sequence continues at coordinate 101,985 of PVJX010003415.1, read as the reverse complement.
AATCAAAGCATAATTGATACAAGAAGTATAAAGTCAATATAGCTTTTACAAATTCTTAGCACTTCTATTCAAAATGTTAAAACAAAATCAGAGTTTCTATCAAACACAGAAATTGGTATTAATAAGACTTAAGCCCTATTATATTTTCAGAATACAAATCTGTAGCTATCATTTGCATTTTTTCTTCTTCTTTTACTTTTATTTTCTTAAATGTTCATATTATCTTCAAAATGCAGAAAACCTTTGAGTGAACATCTTAATTAACTGTGTAATTAAATGAAATTTAAAGGAAAGTAAATAATCCTAAAGGTTTCTGTTTTGAGATCACATTTCTTTTTCTTTCTTTCTTTTTTTTTTGGTACCAGGAATTGAACTCACAAACTCACAGTTGCCAGGCAGGCGCTATGCCAATGAGCTATATTCCCAGCCCAGGTTTCTATTTAAAACCTACCAACACTGATAGTTCTTACATATAAAAAGTCACAGTGAAGAAAGTATCAGTGAAACAAACAGGTCCAGCATTTAACTGAGAAAGAAATTTCCATTAAACAGAAAAGATGCTTAGAGGCTGGAAATAGAATAAGGAGCAAGGAATCAGTTTGCCTCTTCAGCTGTAATGGGACCTCCGCCTCCCCTATTTCTCCTTCTATACCACTAAGCTCCCACTAAGCTACCCACAAGGTCAGGCTATGCTCTTAGAGCAGTGCATTCATTACTTACTACCAAATGTTATAGAAGCGTATCTGAGAACTAGTATATCACATTTTATTTAAAAGGCTGACGAACATTGAAAGGTCGCTATGCACAAATCACTTACCTATCAGGCACTCTCGGGGCGAAACAGGAGGTAGTAGAATGAACACACAGAACGGAGTCAGGCCCCAGTTCCTGGATCTTGGCCTCCACGGCTTTCAGGTTGGTGCGTAGCTCGTCCCCTTCTAAAACATTTTCTATCACCACAGGCTCGAAACCTAACCAAGCCAAACAGAAATAAAATCTCAGTGTGAATTAAAATAAGTGAAAATCAGAGAATTCTAGGAAGCAGTGCTATTCTACATAACAACTTTAAGATTTTGTTTGGGTGAGCCTTTCTCTAGTAATAAAGACCCAGCTCAGTGTACTCGCCTTCATCAAGGCAGCCAAGACAATGTGAAAGACCACATGAAGATTCAGATCACAGCTTTTTTAACACTGTGATATGAAAAAAAAATTCTGGAAAGTAAGGAAGACAAAAATTAAACAGGTACCTATGGAAATAATATAGGCATTGATAATTTAAAAAAAGGATGATGAGTCCTGTTCAATTAAGCTTGCTCATTCTCTGGCAATATTTCAGCTTTATCCTAGAGTTTGCTTTATTTCAGAGATGAACATAAACAATAATATAATTCAAATACTAAATCACAGTCATGAACTTAATGTTTTATCTCTAAAGAAAACTTTAATTTCAGCAGCCTGAGGGTCACACTGAAGTAATACACTTAACCAGCATAGTTAAAGATTCCCCCTCACACATGCTCATTATGTAACCTTTAAAAATAAATATTTAGATATCCATAAACTTAAAAGTTGGACAGTCAGGCATGGGGGGGTGCATGCCTATAATCCCAGTACTTGGGTGGGAGGCAGGAGAATCACTGTGCCTTCTAACCAGCCTGAATTACATAACAGAGTTCAAGGGCAGCCTGCACTACACAGTGAGACCCCGTCTCAAAACAACAAAAAACAAAAGGTTGGATAAAGCAATATATACACCAAATTTTATACCATGTATGATTTACCATAATGTTTTTAAAGAAGGAATATGAAGCACATTTAGCTATCTCTGTAAGAAAATACTCGAATCTTCTCATACTGGGAGATTGAAAACACTGTATGTGCACTTGTCTTCTTTTACCTGCAGTGATCATGGATTTAAAGCAGGACTTCTGGTCTATTCGTGGCCATATGATATACTTTGCTTTTGGTCTTTTGTGTCGTAACGTTAAAAAACACAGGGTTAGACTCATACCAGTTGCCATAGGAACCACAAAGCAATTGGCCACTGTAGGAACACCTATAAGAAAACATAAATTAGTAATCTAATTTAAAAAAACAACATTCATACAGAAATAATAAAAGGTTTTATCAAATAGAGTTACAACCCAAGCATTTGTTTTTCTGTACTCATTTTTAAGAACCCGTGTCAGATTCATCCTCTAAGCTTATGGCTTATATGTATTCATTTTACTACAACCTGTTTTGCTCTAATTATTCTGAAATATCTGTCAGTGTCCTTTAAAAAAGCCACTCATATTTCTAGAAAGAAGCATTAATAAAAGAAATTAAGGCCAGGCATGATAATGCATGACTACAATCCCAGCACGTGGGAGGCTGAGGACTACTATATGTTCAAGCCCAGCCTGGACTACATAGCAAGATCTTGTCTTGAAAAAACAAAAAGAAATTAAGCAAAGTTGTGTTGCATGGTCACCAAATCATATGTATTATGATTAAAGTGGAACATACCAGCCAACTTTAAGATGTCCAGGACCAAAGAATTGGTAATTTTGTTCAAAAGGCTGGAGCCTGCAGCTTTTGGTTGCACAGCAGCAATATCACCAGATCGTCCAATTCCATGAATGAGCCTAAGCAAAGTAAGAGCCAAAGCTGGTGAATACATTCAGGGCTGAAAGTGATCAAACATAAAACTAAACAAATACAATTACCAGAGATGCTATCTGGCTGTTTTATATATACTTCATAAACTATTAATAAAGTAGAAATATCCTATTTAAAGTGAAATGGCATCATCAATTATGCTGTGGTCCGAAGACAGCAGCCTTTAATTCCTTTTTTTCTCTATGCCCACACTCAAAGTTGCAGTCTAATTCCGCCTCTACTTGAATCTGGGCTGGCCTTAGTGACTTGCTTGGCTAAGAAGAATCTAACAAAGTGATTGTCTTAGCTAGGGTCTAAGAAGCCCCAAAGTTTTCACAAGTCCTCTTGAAAAGCTTGCTCTTGAGACCCTTACTCTCAAAATCCAGCTGTCATAAAGAGTCCCTGCCAAAGAGCAAGGCCATCGAAGTCCTGGGCATGTTAGCTGGTCATCTTGAATAAGCCCCTCATTTGAACCTTTACATGACTAAACTTGACCATAGTTGCACCAGAAACCCAAGACAAAACACCCTGCTGAGCCCAGTTAACACACAGAACTATGTGAAATAGTAACACAAGCTGCAACAGAAATATGGAATGTTTAAAAGTTTTTAAACTATTAGAGTAAAAAGCACATTACCATTAGTTGCCCTCAAAATATTCCCTTTTGCTTTGAACACACTTACTCCATCATTTTTGCCCCTTTCTGAAGCTGTTCTGAAAATCCTTTTTAGTGAGTGTCTTTACATAGTAATATATTAAAAAATGAAATAAACAGTGAAAATTGCTGCTGTGTATAATCCAACAGAAAGGCAGGCTCGTAAAAATATTAAGGTGTGTCTTCACCTTATTCACTCCATCTGGCACCATGTGATTTCTTGCCCAAAATCAAAATGGTCATGAAAGAGGTAAATGTTTTCAATTAATTCAGGACATGAATTGAGACAGCCATGAAAGCACAACCAAAGACACTTATGAAAGAGGACTTCCAGGATTGTTCAGTGGAAGAACAATGGACTAAGTGGATTTGAAGCAAAGGGGAGGATTCTGAGTGGAATCAATGGCAATATGTGTCCTACTATAACACATTCACCATATTTTTCAAACATATTTCATAAAACATTTTTTAAGCTATTAAGTTTTGAGGAGGTTTGCTATGCAACAGTAGGAAACTGGAATATAGACGTCAAATTGTATTTTTTCCTTTTCCCCTGACCATAACAGTGTGCTATATTCCCACAGGGATGAACTAATGTTTTTAAAAATGCACTAATATATACTTCATGAAAATTAATGAATGCTAGGTATGGGGGCGCATGCCTGTAGTCTCAGCACCTGGGAAGCTGAGGCAGGAGGATTGCTGCAAGTTTGAGGCCAGCCTGAACTACAATGTGAGTTCAAGGCCAGCCTGAACTGTATAATGAAACCCTATTGCAAAAAAACAGAAAAAGAAAAAAGAAATGAGCAAATTTGCATATTTTAAATGTTATACATTATTTAAATATGCCTTTAACTCTGATTCAAAATAAAAAATCCTTCATAATCTGAAATAATCTATAATTTATAGTTAACCTGAAATTCTGAATAATGGGATTACCACAGAACACTAGATTGCACTTCCTTATCACTATACCCTCATGAATAAACCACTTACAAATATTATCAACTATGTTTTTGGCCCATTAGTAAACATGGATTCTTCAACCTATTTATACATTTGTTATTGTTAGTTTTGACTGCAGTGGTTTCAGCTATGCCTAGGAAAATTTCAGAAATTTAAGAGTAGTTAAGGAATTTATATGTCACAGGAAGATAAGAAAATAAATGATATTTAGAACCATTATTAATTAATAAGTAAATGGTAATCAGAATTGATGTTTTCAGAAAACAAAAATGGAAAATAAAAAAGTGATTTAACAATCTACTACAAGCGGGGTGTGGTGGCATATACCCGTGATCCCAGCACGGGGAAGACTGAGGCAGGAGGATTGCAATGAATTGGAGGTCAACCTGGGCTACACAGTGAGTTCAAGACCATCCTGGCCTACACAGTGAAACCCTGTTTCAAAAAATTAGAAACAAATAAAAAATTTAAAAAACAATCTAATCACCTTGTCCTGTATCTACCATAACAAAACTGTTATCAGAATTGATGGAAAGCGTCCTGAAATAATGCAAAAGAAAAATGTGACTCAATAATCTGTTCCCTATACCTATCACAAGAGAAAGAGGACATATAAAATGGGACTTTGCTTAGATACAGATGAACAATGCTTTATTAAAACTTTAACTATAAACCATTCCCGAAGAAAACCTTCAATGTGGGTTTGGGTGTAAGTAGAATACTTCTGTGAAGCCCTGGGTTCAATCTATAGCACAGGGGGAAATGGGGCAGGGAGTGGAAGTGGCAGTGTTATAATATTAGAAAAATATCAAAAATTATAAGCAACCGTAACATCTTTTAAACTTGTTCAACCACACAGGTTTACTAGGTTAAACATTCTTATCAGAACGTGCGGCCTGTGCTGTTAACCTCCCAGAAGCTCACACGGTAACCAGCACATATGGGAACTTGAACTCTAATGTATCTGAAAAGCACCTGTATTCGGCTTACATGCCCTTTAAACGGACAACTTTATCATTTAATAAGATGGATACTGTCGCTACCATCTCACCCTCAAAAGGAAGAAATAAATGTTTTCAGGTTTACTTGAAGAATAAAAAAATACCTGTAATGACGACGAGCAACTAACGCAGATGCCACTCTCCCTTCCCTTTCTCCCACACCACAATTGCCCAAAAAATTGTTGCTATCCATGACTGCAAGTTCATGTAAAAAGAGTTCAAGGGTACTTTCATCCCAACCATCCTCTGGACACTTGCCCTTTAAAGACAAAAAAAAAAAAAAAAAAAGTTTATAATTACATTCAAGAAAATCCTACGTCAATATATTTTAAACTTCTAAAATGTGCATCTTGCCATTCTCATTTTCTAAATGTCGCACATAAATCCAGCACTATGAAGAAATCTCGGTTTGGCAAGACATTCTCATTACATGTGGTTGTGACTATCTGCGAAGCGTGGAGATAAAAAGCATTCGCTAAAGTCTACTCAGATTTTTAAATGTCATCAAGTGAGAGAGACACCATAGCCAAGGTGAAGATGCAAGGTGTTCTAATGAGGGGTTGTCGAACGGCACTGAAATTAACAGAAGGGCTGGCTGGAGTAAGACCTGTGAAGTTCGGAGCAAACACCAAGCTTCAGGCTGGTAAGTCGCGGTGTACAGTCAGATGTACCCTTAACACTGGGGAGCGATAAAGGAAAGAACTTTGTTCTTTCAGCAAACACAAGCCAGCCAGCTGTGGACTTTGCTTCACTTCTGCAATCCAAAGATGGGACTACAAATCCCAACCCGTAAAAATACCCTCTCGGTTTCCCAGCTTTGGGGAAACCATGAAGGAAGTGAGAGCCCAGCTGCGACAGCCTAGAGCAGCGGTCTGAAACAGCACACAGCAGCGCCCGGAGCCCGACCCAGAGCTAAACCAGGCGCTGGGTGGAGCCTCGGGGCGCGGCGGCTGGGGAGGAGACCGACACCTCGGTACCTTCTCCAGAAGCTGCCGTATGAGATGCTCGTGGGAGCGGCGGGCCTCACAGCCCTGCCGAACGTAAGCCGGCGACACCAGTCGCTCGCCCGCCGCGAAGGCGTCGCGGTTCATGGTAGCTCTAGCGCCCCCGGCGTAAAGTGAAGCACTCAGCTCACTTAGCAAATACACACACACGACGGAACCAGAATGCAACTCGCCGCCTGGACGGTACGGCAGGGCCTAGGGACAAAACCAACAAAAGCACAAACCAACGCGTCTAACTCCCGCGCATGCGCAGACTACATTAGCTGGGGCTCCGGAAGCCTTAGAGTTTGAGGATGCGCAAGGGAGTGTGCGCGTTTGCGTGGCTTCGGACTTAAGAAAGTAACCCCGCCTCGCTGCAGCGGATTGGTCTCCTTAAACCACTGGCTTTTTGAAACCAGGCTAAGATTTCAAGGACTATGCGCTTGTGTGGAAGAGTTGAGATGAAAGTACGCAGGTTTTACAAGTAAAAGAATATTTTGAATTGTTCTGTGTTCTAGGGCTGTTGGTTGGCTGAGATCTGTGTAGAATCTGTGCTTCAGCCTTAGTCTGTCAGATTCCAGAACCTTCCATCTGTACTTTAGTACTTTTCAACATTTACTACTCCGCATTCCTTTTCTCCTTTTCACTACAGAACTTTTAGCTGTCACCAGCCACCTGACATCACACACACACCTACACCTGAACCAAGGCAAACTCTTCTAACGGCAGAGCAGTGATTTGTGTTCCCGGACCCCCAAACATCTAACACTATATGCAGAATACAGCAGAAGAAAAAATAAATTGAATTAATGAATTACTTTAACCATTGAACAACTTTGCAATAAGTGTTGGAGATAATACATAAGTATCCTAGCTTCAGTTTTCTTGTAGTTGTCACCTTAGGTGAGCCCACACCAGTCCCTGGCACGGCGCTGCCCTCCCCTCGTGCTGTGCCGGAGCCCATTTGCACTGTTTCACAATTGATTGCAAGAGCTGATTAAATGTTCTGTAGATTTGTGAGCACTCTTCATTCAGAATCAAGTTGTATTTGCTCTAGATATGCCTTTGCCTTATCCATTATTTTTATGTATACCCAGGAAAGGGTCTTTACACCAGACCTGATATGCTGCAGCCTTAACAATTTACTAACATAGAAAAAGTAATTAGAGCCTGAAGAGTAGATAGACCCAAACATCCAAATATCCCTCAAGGTGGAGCTACGGAAACACTCAAATCTGTGATATAATTTGAAGACCTTGTAGTAAAAATATTTGAACACTTCAGTGTCATTGGTGAGGAGACCAAATGGGTGAGGATATTTTTCAAAGCTTCAGCACAAGCAACAAAATTTTGACTCTTGCTTCAGATAGTATCTAACCCAAATACCATATTGGCATCAATTCTGCCTGAAGCCACTTGGTTCACTGTAGTGTATCTTTGTACTGCACTTTCAATCTACCTCTGTACTATAGCTAGGTCCATTGACATCTTTCAGACCCGTGGGCAGGATAATAATATATCTGTGCAGCCATGTCCCTGGTGTTTACTGATGCCTTGTCAAGTTTTCCCAGTTCCTCAAGCAAGTCTTGAAAGATATAGATTTCTCTTATGATTTACTTTTGACATAATATGTAGCTAATTCGCTGTTTTACTCATAGAACAAGAAGTTTGGCAAAAAAATTTCATTTACTTGCTTTTGGCCTTAGAAAAGGGATATAAAGGTACAGAGTGTGTGTGTGTGTGTGTGTGTGTGTGTGTGTGTGTGTGTGTGTGTTTTCTTGCTTTGTTTTATGTGGGGTTGTTTTGTTTTTTGTTTACATCGCTGGGGTGGAAACCAGTGACACTGCTAACCCTGACACAAAGTTTAATAAATTACAACTTTTCCAAAGCGTAGTCCATTATTTCAAACAAGTAATATTTAGAGACAGAAAAATGAAGCCTTTCCTGATAGACTAAAGACCATCTCACTAATCCTAGACCTTTCCACAAAACAACGATTGACAGGATTTCTGTGTTTAACTGAATATTCCAGACAGATTTTCTGATATTACATCTCTTTGTGAGTTGACAGAGTCCTCAGGAAGAAACTTTCTCTTCTGGGATCTAGACGTGGAACAAGCCATTTGTATCCCAAACAAAGCTCTTCAGCAGCTTCCTTCATTGGGCATCACTGACTGCAAAAACCCTATTGTCTTATTTGTACAGAAGTGATCTGGATAAGCCCTCAAGTTTTAACTCAACTTCATGGGAACCACAAAAAGACTACAGCTGGCTGATGCAAAAGTAATGGTGTTTGTAACCAGTTGACTACAACTATTACAAAATACAATACAGATTTCTTCCTTCTTTCTCCACAACCACCACTTTGCTTGACCAGGCAAAAAACACTCTATCATTTTCTATACATAGCCTTACTTTTGAGCCAGTTGCAAAGCTGTAGTAATAGCTGCTGCTAAAGCAAACAAATGAAGAAAAACTTAATACTTCAGCTGAGCCACGCTTAGTTTTCTTACTTGATCTCAGAGTCCCTCAAATGGATATCTCTACTGACTGAGAATACACACTTCTCAGCCTGTACATTTACTTCTTGTGATATTTTTACTCTCTTCCTCTCAAATTATTCAGCTCTACAATGCCCTGAATGCTGCCATTAATAGCAAAGGAGTTTCATGAGGGTCTTAGCTCAGCAGCTTTCTGTAACTTGATCTAAAGAATCGTTAAGAACCCTGACTTAAGATTATTTGTTACTGATTCATGTCTCAAAATTGAACTTGTAAGTTATCAAGTAGGATATGCTAGCAGAAATTGAAGCTGTCCTTTTAGCTTCAATTGACCTTTTAGAAGGTCAATCTTCAACTGGCTATGGTGGCACAGGCTATGGTCCCAACTGCTGAGGAGACTGATGTAGAAGGATCATGTAAGCCTAGGACTTCCAGACCAGCCTGAGCAACATAGTGGGACTCACCTTAGAAACAGAAATCAAAACAAAGGAAAACCCCACTGAAACGTTTTGTTCTACCTGAGGCAATAATTAGCATATTGCTAGAAGGCATTGCATTTGCTAGAGCTCGTTGGGTAGCGGGAGACCAGAGAGTAAACATATTCACAGGAGAAGTAGGCTTGGAGAACAGTATTCAGAGACTTTGCTCTGAGAATGACTTCAAGATGCTTTGGAGGATAAAGGTTTCTCATCTTTACCAGAACTCATATCTAAAATGAACAAGAAGTTAAGGTACTTTTAAATGCAATGCTATCACTTCTCAGCCCTTTGGCTAAGATCAAGTACAGGCATGATCCTATTTCTTGGGTTTGTGGCTGTCTAAAAGCTGTATATTCATGCCAAAAAATATGAAATGGAAGCCAAAGGAAATGACCATTCATTGTGACAAATAAGCAGCCAAACTTTGTAACCATACAAAAATACCAAGGTTAGATCTCTGAGAGATAGGAGGGAGAGGAAACATAAAAAAGAATTAAGATGTGTCCTATATATGTAGCAACTCCCCTTGTTGGATGTAATAATTATAATTGCAAACATGTTGTAATTAAAAAAAAACAATGAAACAAGAATAAAGAGAAACCTGTATAAAATAGCAATGCTTAGTCCCTGACTTTGAAAAGAAAGCATGGGGGAAATCTGGTTGTACTTTTTACTCAAATCATTTCTGAAAGTCCCAAAACATTTGTTTGGTGCATCAAATGACTTCAAATGAAAATTGAAATACTCCATGAAATCATTCATCATGATATATGCAAATTAAATCAACATTAGTTGGGAAATTTTAAAAACACAGTTGGGTTTGCTGTGGGGTCGTATGTTGCCTGTCAACAGCATAATCCTGGAAAATCTATGAAAGTGGGACATGGCCCAGCACCAAAACGCCAATGGCTTTTTTATCACTTTGAAGTTGACTTTTATCTTTTTTTTTTCTTGAGACAGGGTCTTGCTATGTATTCCTGACTTGACTTGAACTCACTTTGTAGCGCAAGCTGGCCTCAAACTCGCAGCAGTCCTCCTACCTATTGAGTGCTGGGATTATAAGCACATACCGCAGTACCTGGCTGAAATTGATTTTTAAAAAATGTTTTAGTTATTGTATACCTATTTCCTGGGTGATCTGCAGCATTTCCTTGCCAAAATTTGTAGCCCTTACAGTCTTATTTTATGTTTTCAGTCTGAAGCAAAACAACTCTTATACCAAGTAAGTGAAATACACATTTCACACAAGTACTACAAAGTATTACCCCATAGCCAATTATAAAATTATAAAAATCTAATTTTTACCAAAGTAACACTATCTTTACCACCTGTAACCTTCTGGAGGGGTTAAAAGAACCAGTGGTGTCCTTAAATTTAGATTAGCCAAACTTTGATAAATTCTTGAACTCTTTGAGAGAAGGTATCCCCTCTCCTACATGCTAAACATCCACGTGATCCATTCCAGTAGGTACATATAGCCTCCTCAACATGACATGTCAACTGGGAAGCACATGCATTTAAAGATTTCACTTCTGATCACAGACTCTGTCCTGTTGCACATAGACATATCAAAATATTGCAGAGGATTCATGTACTATACCAAGTCCTATCACCAAGATCACTATGCCATTATTCCCACAAGATCTTCCTAACAGACTTTTCATGATCTTCAACAAGGAAGTTACAGCTATTAGAAGAGCTATCAGAGAGAAGCTGTTCTTGAACTGCACTGAAAGGAAATTTATCCGGTATGCTAACAACAGGGCCAACAATGTAACTCCAAGGAGTCAGCGTTTGGGCCCACATTTCACAATGAAAGCATTGATTCAGAATTCTGTTCTATGGAAAAGCTCACCCAACAAGGTGTTTCAAACTAAGGATTCTCAAAGACCTTCCAGAAGTGGCCAATCTTCCAAAATCATCAGCTGACCCAGAATCTTCAGAATAAGCTGATGACTTCAAATAGTGGGCACATTCTTCCAAGGTTTTAGGCTGCGGTCTCTGTCTTGTTATTGTTGTTAACCTGCTTGTTTATAATCATTCTTCTCATTTTATAGAGACCCCTGGCTTCTGTCTCCTCATATTGGCCTCTTTCTTTTTATTCCTGTAAAAATTGTTAGGCCATATATACTTATTCTAATGCCATTTTTAGTATACCAACCTTAACTGCTTCAGTCTTGCTTACTGCTGGATATACCATTCATTACTAGGTCCCTGTGTTAAAAATCTCTGACCAGTTTCAATCTCACTACACAAGATCATAGAAAAATGCAACCAATGATATTCACACTTGGAATTACATGGACAAATGCTCTTAAATGAATCAAGCTATAATTTTGCTACTGTCCCTCTCTCCTTGAAAAAGAACTGTCATTATTGTATTGATCAAACCCTAGATATTTCTAAACTTGAATTCAACAATCTTAGAAAGGTGATGAACCAGGTACTTGCTAGTGAAAAACACTAATTTAAACTCAACTATGTATACCAACCAATGCAAACCCTTGGTTTCAACCTTGTGTGATGAGTCACTCTTTTTCTTCACATCTTCATGTGTCTCTACTGAATACAAATTTCCTTTGGCCAAGACATCTAATCCAGTTTGCCTCAGACTCTGTACTGGAGGAACAGTATTTCCAACACTTGTCTGTACATAGACTGTATTTCTACAAATCACCACAACTAAAACTCTTATATATAAATTTCAAAGCCAGGCCATTCAAATTGTTCAGGCATGCACTCTGAGGGAATTACTGAATCACTGTTCATGCTGGTGAGAATAATCCAAGTAGAAAAGACTGCAAGAAACTTAACATCATCTCAAGAGCTGTCAATGATGCTACCCCTGTACTAGGTAAAACACAGGTCAGTTGCAGTTCATTCTCATGAGCAGGAAAGGGCAGTCACCACGTGGCTTTAGACTTCTCCTTGGCCATCGACAGTGGAATCTATGCTATTGCTAAAACATCTTGTTATATGTGAATCAATGAAAAAGGTAGAAAAGGTGCTATGTAGCCTTAAAGCAAAAGCTATTTTTTGTCATAATTCTTATGATGCTGGTTCTTTATTCACATTCTATTTAGAATCAAAAAATCTGATTTTGTGTGTGTGTGTGTGTGTGTCTGCTAGAGATGGAACCCAGGGCCTCATGCATGCTAGGCAAACAGTGTACCTCTGAGCTATAGCCCAACTCTTAGAGTCTTAAATTCTGTGCAGCCATTCTGTCATGGGATTATCATTATGATGTTAAAAAAAAGAAAAAAAAGTAACTCAGGGAAAGGGAGAAAAAAATGAAGGGAAAGGAAAAAATATATAAATTTGTATAAATGCACTTAAGATAGCTAAGATGATTGTGCTATTAATTCTGTTAGTTCTTGGAACAAAACAGTTAACATTCATAGGAGTGGATCAATTTTGCATGTTTGTGTCTGGTAATCTGAGGAACTCTTTTGAAGATTACTGTGTAAAATAACAGCCTTAGCTTTGTTCCTACCACCTTGTTTTGAAGGCCTATATTGTCATTGTTTGGGGCACTTCACTATTGTTATTTGTCTTTTTTGTTCCTTGTTTTTCTAGTAATTTGTTTTGTTTTGTCTTGTTTTTCCCTCCAATACAGAAAGGATAGATGTACATGTAGACACATATACACCTAGAACTTCTAAACAGTTTATGAGAATTGATTGTATTATGCATGATGAAATGAACAGCTACTTTGAAGAAAAAAAGACATTATGGTAGCCATTACTGATTTCCTATCATCATGCTATGAAATCCAGTAATGCTTTTATTCTTTGTTTAGAGTGGTTTTAGTCTGTTTTGTATTATTTAATTTCAATATATATGAAGGTATGGACAGCTATTGTGAAGAGAACAAGAGACATTATGGTAGCCATTATTGATTTTTGTATTGTCTGGTTCTGAAGGCCTGTAATGCTTCCATTCTTATGTTTTGATCAGTTTTATACTATTTTGTTTTGTTTGAATTCATTGTGTATAAAGACATAGACAACTATTTAGCGAAAAAAAAAAAAGAGACAGTATGGTAACCATTGTTGATCTCCTGTTGTCTTGCTTTGAAATCCTGTGTCACTTGCATTGTTTTCTTTTGATCTGCTTTGTTCTGTTTTGTTTTACCTTATTTAAAATAAAATAAAAATAAATTTAAAAAAATCAAAAAGTCAAAAAGATGTCACAGTACAATCGACTATGGATACAATGGAATAATCCCCAAGAGGTAAAGACCTGGATCCCTAGTTTCCTCTAAATTGGCCAATCTCTTGTAAGTAAGAGAACAACTAAAATACGGGATTCAGGGACTGAATATATAAGATAAACAATTATGGAAATAAACTCAGTATGTCTTAGTTCATTATGGGCTATTATAACAATATAACATAAACTAAGGGACTTACAAACAACAAAAATCTATTTTTCACAGTACTGTATGTAGGGAAGTCCAAGATCAAAATACTAGCAGATTCAGCCTCTGACGAGGAGCTGCCTTCTGGTTCATAGATGAATGATCATCTTCTCTTTGTGTCCTCACATGGCAGAAAGGGTGGTGGATATCTCTGGAAGGTCTCTTGAAAAGAGATAGCACTTGTTAGAACCCTGTCCTCAGGACCTCATCACCTCCCAAAGGTCCTACTTCCTATACCATAATCTGGAATGTTAGGACTTCAATATATTACCATCAAGAGTTGAGGAGTATGAGCATTTAGTCTACAGCACAAAACAGAATTAACAAAAGACTAAAAGCGAGTCCAATTATAGAGGCCAAAAAGAAGGAAGTGTAGGGGGAGGTGGATACAGTCGCAAATGAACAGAGAGAGAGAAGGAGCCAGATCTTCAATAGAGATTTTGAGGTACAATATTGAGCACTCTAGAGGAAGCACAACCTCCATTTCCCATGAAATACTTAGGAAAGTAGTCTTTCCTTATTCAGTGTCCATGGAATTTGGTATATTTGAAGGGTCCCTTGCATCAAATCCTGCTTTATGGGGAGATGCAGGGTGAAAGTCAGCTCAAAAGAATCCAGTCCCCACTGACTTACACTGATGTGAGCTGACAGTCTGTGTGCCAGACCCAGCTCCAAAGACTTTACTGCAGTCTCTCATCCAATCCTTCCAGCAACTCGTGCTGTTATCCCCACTTTACTTTACAACCAAAGAAGCCAAGCCCAGAGAAACCAGGTGAAATCACACCAGTAGTCAAGAAAAATAGGATTTGGACCAGGATGTCTGGCCAGAGTATGCTCTTTCCCGTCATCCTGGTGCTGTCAGAGCCAACAATCAATTCATAGCTCAGGCTTTGGGCAGGTAACTACTATGCAGCTTCAGGCTTCCGTCCACTGGAATCTGAATGGAATAACAAGAATATGGTCAGAAGGGGAGAAAAGATAAGTTGCCAAGGGCTGTATTACTTAGTCAAAAAAATCTGTTTTCCTTTCCCATAGGCAGGAAAGTACATCCAGTCATACTGGTACCAGAATTTCTTGATGCTGAACTGCAACATCATTGGAAAAATTACACATCATTGACTCTTCTGCTTCTCTGCCACTCACTTGTATCTGGTCATTCCTCACCCTGACTCCTCATGTCCACCTCTCCCACCACTTAGCCCAGGCTGGGTGACTGTGGTAGCCTCTACCTCCACCTTGCTCATCATCTCCTTGTCCCAGTGCAAAACCCATTCAGTTATGAGAAAGATCTCTTAGTACACATCACATCCTCCCCCTGATTGGAACCCTTAAATCTTTGCCTGTCATACTGGGCATATAGTCCCAACTTGCCTTGACCTTTGAAGCCCTGCAAAGTCTGGCTCCACTGACACTGAGTAACAGTCCTCCCCTGGCTGGTGGGCTCCTGCCCTCCTCACCTCTTTGCAGATGCTGCCACACACTGTATTTTTCTTTTTCCACCTTTGGACCTACCCATATGCTGCACCCACTGCCCTAACTGTTCATCTTTTTTGTATGGCTCTTGTTTTTCCTACAGTATAAATGTCCCTTTCCCTGAGGAACCTTCCCTGACCACTTTATCCAAGTAAAAGCCTGGTTTTGAAGAATCAACTGCTTATGTAATGTCTGGATTGGAGGCTTCTGGAAGACAAGAACCATGACCATTTATTCACCTGCTTTTCTGAGCATTTAGCACAGTGCCAGCACATAATAAGGGTTCACAAATATTTTTGAATCAGTAAACAACAAAACTGGGTTCAGGGATTGCTGATCAGTTGGTTACTGAACAAACACAGATGTGGAGAGAAGAGAGCAAGCAGGGAGCAGACATGAATAGGTGACACCTTATGTTATGAAGGTATTTTATATCGAGGAGATGCTTTCCAGTGGCAGATGCAAATAGACAAATAATGATCACACTGCTTTCCCATTCCACTCATATGTGTCTTAAAACGTTTGGGTTAGGGGAAATGACAAGCCTCTTAAGAGGCAGGATCTGGCTGTTGTCAACCTCATTAATGAGGCCTCTTAAGCAATTTAAAGCAAAATAACTTACATAGCAAGCCAAGCTTCAAAGAGCAGTTGGAAAAGGGAAGTAAGGAAGTAGAAGAATCAATAAGTAGGTTGCTGGGAAAAGTCTCTTGTGATTAGAAAAAGGTAAAAGAATGTAGTAATTACCATTTGTTAGGACTAAGAGACTCCAGAAAGTAAGGCTGTGCCTTTATCTTCTCTATTTCTGATGGAAAGTAATGAAATAAAAGCAGATGTGGCTGCAGCAGAAAGCCATTTAAGACCTTCCCGAGGATGAAGAAAGCAACTCTTTTCTGAGGGAAGAGAGGGAGGTAGAGAAAGCTTCCTCAGGGCATTAGAAGGGCGCTCACAGTTACAAGTCCCTGTAAAAGCAGGAGAAAGAGGAAAGCTATGGGCAACGTGTCAGGAGCCTGGGAACAGGACTGTGGCGGGAAATTGCTGACACTTGTGCTTCAATGTCTATGACTCCAGTGTAGTGGCAGGTGGTGAGGCAGGGGACTACTGGGAGTATGTCTCTAGAATCAGGTCAGTGGAGTTCAGAGACTGAACTCCATTTCTTTTTCTAGTAAAATTTGTGCACCTAACAAGATCCCACTAGGCTTTGGCTCATTCTTCTGTGAAAGAAGGAAGTAATGATAAGAGATGATGACCATGATCATAGATGTCACAAGTGGTTATAGCCTTGGTAGTGAGCACACAAGGTAGGTATGTGGAGGGTGTGGTTTGGCTCCCTCTGCCTTCTTACCAGGGGCTAGAAAACACCGAACTACATTCTGTACACTCTCTTAGCTTGCATTCTAGAAGTAGATTAAGTTTGGCCATTTGGATTGTATAATCAACTCTCCATATCTGCAGGTCCCACATCCACAAACTCAACTATCCATGAAACAAAAATATTCAGGAAAAATTATATTTGTCCTGTACGGGTTTTTTCTTTATCATTGTTTCCTAATCTATTCTTGTCATTACTTCCGGAACAGTGTAACTATTTATATAGCATTTACATTGTAGTAGATATTATAAGTAACCTAAGATATGATGTAAAGTACACAGGAAGATGCAAATAGATTCTGCGTAAAGGACTTGTGCATCGAGGGCTTTTGGTATCTGCAGGAGCCCTGCATTCAATCCTCCTATATACACAGGGGTGACTGTACTCCCCTGAGGTTTGGGAGGTGGAGCTCTTGAAAGCCAACTCTCTCAATCCATTCAATCCTTTGTTGTCATCACTGTTATTTCCCATTGCTGGACACAGTATCCAACACTCACAATTTAAAGGAGAAGTTTAATTTGGCTCATAGTTTTTGGGGAATTCAACCATTGTCAGTTGGCTCTGAGGTAGGAATATCATGGTGGAATGATATAGCAGAACAAAGCTACTTAGTGCATGATGACCAGGGAATAGCTCCAGAGAGGACCAAGAACCGAACTGTATAAAGTACTCAAGACCATACCTTTGTGACCCACCCAGACACACCCAGGAGCCTGCTCTGCTCATCTGCTGGGCATTTCTTAATTCAGTGAGGTCGACACATCAAGATTACTGGTAACAATCCACAAACAAGATAGTAGAACCCGTAGGCTTTTTGATGTGCAGCATCCTTTCTGCAGCCTTCTGGGTGTCTGGAGCAGTGTGATGGGGCCATGTGCCTTCTTGACACCAGAAATGGTCTCAGGAGTGGGGTGTTGGAATCAGTAGCCCTTGCAGTGACCTCCAAGGTGGTAGCTCCCCAAATGGATCAGTTCCACAGGATGCTAGGAGTCATTTCTAGAAACATAGCCTAGAACACCTGTGCTGAGACCTTCAGTTATTTTTTAAATATTTTGTCTCCTGTATTCAAGTTAGAAGCTAAAATATCTAGAGTTGTTTCTACTTGCTGCACTCAATGTTTTCCTTTAATTTTATTTTTCTTAGTACATGTTTGCAATACAAATGATTATATGGTAAGGAGTTGGTACATGTTCGGAACACACCTTAATTCTTTTTACATTCCTCGCTCCGCCTTCCTTCCTATCTCTGTGTCTTAGTGTCTTTCTCATTTACAAAAGAACTATCTCCCCATTTCCTATTATAGATCTCTTATTTTACCCTTTAATGTATTTATATTTTGAGTTTCTTAGATAAGAGAATCTATGTAGTATTTAGGCTTCTGTGTCTGATTTATTTCACTTAACATCATGGTCTCAGGGTACATCCATTTTCCTACAAATGACTCAAATTTATCCTTCTTTGTGGTAGAGTAGTAGATCAGAGTGTGTAAATACCATATTTTCTTTATTCTTTCATCTGTTGGTAGGCATATAGGCTGCTTCTAAGATTTAGTTATGGATTGTTCTGCTGTAAACATGAATGTGCATATAACACTGTAGTACAATGTCTTTAATTCTTTCAGGAAAAAATCTAAAAGGGGAAAAGCTGGGTCAAATGGAATTCCTAGTTTCAGTTTTTGAAGAATCTCCTTTCTGATTTTCATAGTGGTTGCATTAATCTTGACTCTTCCAATAAGTGATCACATTGCTTTCTCTTTTTCTTTGTTTCGTTGGGTTTTTTTGTTTTTCACATTGCTTTCTTCCACAATCACAACTGTATGTTATATTTTTATAAATGAAAAAAATGTTTTAAAAGCATCATTCACTTCACCTGCTCATGTTATTATTTTCCTGAATTACCGACATCACTATTGTGTCCAGCAGAGGATCTCTGTAAGAAGAGGGCTGGGTGCCCCCATAATGACACTTTGCCTCTCTTCAGGTCCTTGCCCTCACTCTGGTAAAGAAGGAGGGGGTGGGGCTCAGTGGAAAATGGGGGAGTCAAGACTGATATGATGTGAAAAGTTTATTTAAAGTGTGGCAAATGCAAAGAAAGCTGAAGGAAATCTGTCTTAACAGCAGAGCAGTGCTGCAAGATAGGAGGCACCCTGCTTCAGATGCCCAGAGTTTGAGGAGCATTTCATACTTATAGGGGTAAGCTGGTTTCTAAAAGTACTGATTAGTGCAATCTAGGCCAATCAGGGCCTTTCCCTTTGTTTCTGTGAAGAGCACAGGTTCAGTTTGAGATTCCTTGAGCATGCAGTAATGTGAGTAACACATTCGTATGGAGTACATTTCTCAAGTATATGGGAGGGCACATTTCTCAAAGTACAAGCTGTGATTTTATAATGCCAGCCATCAGGATCTTGCCCTGTATTTCATTTGTTTGTTTGTTTGTTTGTTTTTCACCTATGCCTCTCTATCTGCTCTTACACCATTGGAAAGACTGACTAACCACCCCATCCTTATGTAACTAAGGCAAAAGCATCACCACTTCCTGGGGCCAGCTACCCAAAATGCACAGTAATGCTGGGAAAGGAATAATCAGCGTCAAGAGAACAGATTCCACAACCCAAAACCAATAAAGTAATAAAGTGAGACCCAGTAATCATGTTTTAGGGAATATCGAAAATAGAGGGGTGGAATATTGATGATTCAACATGAGTCTCCAGTCAGCTTGGCCAAGTCAGCCTTTTAACTGAGGTGACTCACCATGCCTCGGTGGTGACTGTACTGCTTAAAAATAGCAGCTCCCTTTGCAAACGGCTCAAATCCTATTTGGCAGAGACAGGAAGTAAACTCACTCTCCAACTTTCTCATCTCAACTCAGTTTCCCTTTGACAAAAGATAATTGTGACCATTTGACACTTGTGCTAGCATGGATGTCATTTCTCTCTCTCCCCAGACACTGGCAAGTTAACATCCTAATCTTTTTATTCAGCCTCTTGTGACACTGGTTATGATGATTCAGCTCAATAGAACCTGATGATCTGTAAGATAACTGAGGAAAAATGTGTGAACTTCATTAACCCTGAAATCTTCTTTCATCCTCTAAAGTCTGGCTTAAAGTCCCAACAAGAGAGCAAAACATGTGCTCCCTGGTCAATCCTTAAGTATCTGCATGGGTTTATTCAAAAGCTGTTACTTTTATTCAGTTAAAACATGAGTTATAAAGCACAGGTTCTTGTGTTCTAGAGATGGGAGTTCAAATCCTGGCCTTGTGGCTTCCTAGCTCTATGATCTTGAGCATGTAATTTCACCTCTCTGTACTTCAATTTCTTGTTCTGTAAAAAGAAGTCAATAAGAGTACCTGCCTAGATGGGATCAAAAGTATATGAAGTAACCTGCATAAATAAATAGTAACAGCTGATACGTGCTCAGTGTCACAGGAAAGCAAACCCTTTAGAAACAGCTGATGGAGCACAGGAGGATGCAAGCTGCACATAACTAGCTACAGTAGTCTGAATGAGATGTGATTAAGACCTCATCCAATTTAGATACCAAACAAGGAAGAGGGAGGTAGCATTTGAAAGTAGACCTGGGCCCTATCCAAAGATAAGCAGAAGGAAGTTTCCAGGAAAAGGGAAGTGAAACAGCCATCTTGGGAGATACAATCCAGCTTGATAGGCCTTTCTGGACATTGAATTTGAATAGTCACATTTCAAAAACAGCCGCAGAAGCTTAAGCTTCCTCTTCCGGGATCCACACCATTAAACCATTAAACAATTCTGTCCTTCCCTGACTCTGGACTTGATCTTGCCACTGGCCTTGACCAGTGAGATGGAAGTTAGCAAATGTGATTCAGGTGGAGTTGTACGAAGAGCTTGCAAGAGTGGCCAACCTGTACTTGGACCTTTTCTGCCACCAAGGAATAAACCTGCTCTAGCCAGTTGGATGATGGAAAGTATGTGCTTCATCCTCTGCAAGGCCCCAAACAATAGCTAGCGCTGCCAGAGGTACCCCAGTAAAGCCCTTATAGCTGGTCACAGGTACGTAAACAGTCCCTGTGGAGATCAGCAAAATTGCCCAACTGAGCCCAACCAAATTGTAAGCTACAGAACTATGACAAACATAAACAGTGACTGTCTTAAGACACTGTACTTTAGAATGGCTTGTGAAAGAACCCAAAGTTTGCTAGTAATAGAGAATTATTAAAAGAGGGAATTGGGGGGGCATACGAGTTAGTATGAAATGCTATCTGGATGGATTGATATTTGGGAAATTGGAGATAGATCATAAAAATTAGACTAAACAAAAATAGTTAGTAGCATTAATTTCCTTCAAAATAAACTGAGGAGTTATTATTGGGAACAAAGGGTACTAATTAACCGTATCTTACAGCCTTGTCACACAAAGGGGTGTCTGTGGACAATAGACATCAACATTACTTGGGGCTTACTAGAAATATTGGGTCTCACCCCCAGTCTAGAGACCTGAGTAAGAGTTTCAGCTGCATATCCTGGTATTTCTTTGGTACCATCACAATTTGAGAAGCACTGTGCTCTCGTAAAAGTACAAACTGATTCACACTGTCCTCACTTTGTCCTTCCCACTCTGATTAGATTTCTTTATGTGTTTTAACATTCCTTCCCTCTCACCTGCTTTGTATCATAGCTTTAGTCAACAGACAAATTAAAAATTCACCTTCATCCTTTGAATATGGACTGTTGAAGTCTGTCCCTCTCCTCCATTCTGTGTGTGTACAAACATGCATGCATGCATGTATGCGTCTTCTTAGTAACTCTGAGTAGGACCCAGTGAATAAAATTGCTTTCCCATGCAGATTTTGATCCAACTAGGAATATAATAAAAGATAAGATGGATAGAGCTCTCATCTACATCACTGATAGAGTCCAAGTTAGAGATATTTCCAAGGGGACTCCCAGTGTGGCATTTAGAATTAGACTTGTGCCTAGTGACAGGATGCAGGCCTAGAATAATGGACAGCCTTGCCCCTTTTCACTGGGGCAGCTGCCTTCCCCAAGAGGAGGACAGAAGAAAGACCTGCCTGAGGGGAGGGACAGAAGTGAGGGACTTGAGGGAGCTTGGAGAGTTGCTGCCCCATAAAAGGAAAACCTAGAGGCCAGGAGTGTGGTTGAGTGGTAGCCCCACGCAAAGTGTGCTTTGGGGGTCTGAGTTCAACCCCCAGTACCACTGAACACCAATAGCAACCAAGGAAACACCGGGATACAGAAAAGCATGTGAGCAGTGGTGATGGGAAGGATGTGTTGTATAAAAGATGACCGTCATAGTGGCTCAGAAGTTTCTTAAGAAACAAAGTGTTTATGCTCTGTAATGATGACTAATTCATGGTATATGAATTTAAGTTCAAAGTTAATAACTGCCTTGGGTTGAATGTCCCCAGAATTCATGTTGAAAGTGAATGCCCATTGTGAGGTATTAAGAAGTAGAACTGTTAAAAGAGATATTAGTGCATAGATTAATTTATCCAGGATTAATGGATTAATGGGTTGATGTGTTATCTCAAGAATGAGTCTGTCATAAAACCAATTGGCCTTCTCTCCTCTATGCATCCCTCTTTGCATGTGATGCTCTCCGCTACCTCTGGACCACAATGAATCCCTACCGACTCCCACTAGAAGTGGTGCCTTTACGTTGGACCTGCCAGCCCCCAGAGCCATAAACCAAAATAAACCTGTTTCCTTTATAAAACACCCAAACCCACATATTCTATTTTAGTAACAAGGTATGGACTAAGCCAATAACACAGAACATGTTTGAAGGTTTGTAAGCAAGGATAGCAACAACAACAACAAAAATAAAAATGCTTGCTAGACAGAACATCTTCCTCGGACTCTTCTGTTAGTAATA
Source organism: Dolichotis patagonum (assembly GCA_004027295.1). Classification (NCBI taxonomy): domain Eukaryota; kingdom Metazoa; phylum Chordata; class Mammalia; order Rodentia; family Caviidae; genus Dolichotis; species Dolichotis patagonum. Next base: position 79,628 of record PVJX010003415.1, on the reverse strand, counting down.
AAAAATAAACAAATAAGTAAACTTCTATTATGTTTCAGCCATTATGCAAATATTTCTCCTGTGACACAGAATAGATATTGCTGAAAAACCACCTACTCAGCAAAATTATACACTACAAAGAATACTTTTAGGAATATTAGGATTGTAGTCAGACCACTAAAAATTTATGCAACTTTGTAACTAGAGCACTAACAAAAACATTAATTGGTATCTTGAGAGATAACTTGGACAGTCCAGGCAGGAAACACAGTATGTTTGGAGGTTGCCTCAAGGCTATTAAAATGCTATTTAAAATGATAGTGTTAAATTATAGAGAAGGAGGATAGATTAGTCACTGCTAGGGCCAGAGATGGGGAGGGAACCGGCTGAGCGTGGCTCTAAGGGTCCCTGTGGGAATGGACAGTGCTGTAGCTTAGTTATGGTGGTTATGATCCTCTGTACATGTGATAAAAATGAATAGGACTACAGTACACATACACAGTGCACATAAAACTGGTGAAACCTGAATAAACTATGGATTGTTCCGACATCCTATGTCAATTTCCTGGCTTTGAAATTGGAAGTTATATGGGACCTCTCAGTATTTTTTTTCTCCCCAATTTCCTGCAAATCTGTAATTATTTCAAAATTAAAAGCAAAAAAAAAAATGAGCAATGTATTCCTGAGAATGAGCTTCTGCAAAAGATTGATATGTAGATGAAGACACAAGGGTCAAGCAAAGCAGAGCCCATGAGTGCAAAAGCCTCCATCAGTGGTCTTAAGCGTCAGTCCATAGGAATCACCAGAGAGACTTGTTTCAAATGCAGACGAGCTGATCTATTACCAGAGTTTCTGAACCCAGTGCTGTGATGGTGAGCTACAGGAATCTGTGATGTACTGAGCACACAGGGGATGTAGATGCTGCCTCTCTGAGAACCATGCTTTGAAAAGCACAGGCTTAAATCCTCAACAAGGAGAAGACTGACCCACTAGCTTTTAAGTATTTTGCTGATTTCCTGCTGAAATAGTGCAATTTGGCTGAACAGTAAGCTGTGGAAGAGATGAGTTGAGGCAATACTTCAAAGACATGCTGAGCAAACTGAAAAGCAAGTTAAAGCACCGTGACATTGCTTCCAAAGCTGGGGACTAGCAGCAGCTGACAGTCGTGCTGGCACCAGTGTCACCTTTGAATACAAAGAACACTGGGTATTTTGACTTATTTCAGCGGGGATAAAATGTTAGGGAGGAAAATAGTTCCCTAACTAGCTTCCTCTTCTGAAGCATCAATGTAGAACAATAATGCCTTAGACTCATGTATCAGCTTTCCAATCACCAATTATCACAAGACAGAGCATTTAAATCATCTGCCCCAAGGCAAATGGTGCATTTCTTGAAATTCTTTGAATGTTGAAAAACATAGTTTTGAAAAGTATATTTTAATTTCTTTCTGGCTTAGCAATATTTCCTTCTCAGCATATTAGAAGTTCATGTGAAATACTAGTGAACACAGATGGAAGCAAGAACCTGGTGGCCAGATGATGAAGACAAGGAAAATCCCATTCCCTTGTGACAGTGAGTTGCATTTGATTTTTAATTTTTTATTTTTAGTAGAAAATTAAAATGTGTTCATATTAACAGGGTACTTGTGCACTTAAATACATGAAAACATTGTATAATGTTTAAATCAGGATAAGCACTTCTATCTCCTCAAGTATATTGTCCTTGGATAGAGGATATATCAAATATTACATTGATAAGACCAGCTACACTTTATCTTAGCCAAAAGGCCAAGAAATTATTGTATTTGAATTTATAAAAAGCACGAGATCTACATTTTGACAGTTCCTCAAGCATTCACTGAAGAGTGTCTTCCTTCTTATACTTTTGGAAAGACTGGCTTTGGGCTGGTCCAATACTAGAGTTTGGATTTGTACTTTCCTTGGCTTCTCAAAGAACACAGGTGATTGTTTCTGTATAGTTAGCATTCAGAACATTATCTAATATGTAAAAGATATTCATTCAGTACTGTCAAATAATGGAAAAATATGTCTTGTAGAGGACAAACCAAGGGGAATCTAGAATTAAATGAGAGGAAAATAAAAGTGTGCCTCCAGGTACTTTGCTTCTTTTTGCTTTGAAATTCCAAGGACGTAATAATTGTTCAGATCCAAAGAAGGGTAAGTTGTGTGGAACTTCTTTAGACCAGCATAAACAGCAGTAAGAAACAACCAACAACCAACAAGTGTTCCCCAAATGTTGGAGCTTTTCAATAAATAAGATCAAGTCCAAGACAGCCTGCTGTAATTAAGCATTTGGAGCAAATAACAATAACTGTTATACCAGATCCTTTATTTGAATTATTCCATTTAATCCATGTGACAATCCTGTGACAAGAATCATTACTTGTAAAGGACTATGCTCATACTTGTTTTTCATTGCATCCCCAGCCACCATCTAGCATTTCAATCAATAAAGGAATGAGCAAGTGAATCCACACCTTTACAGGTGAAGAAACTGAGGCTTGAAGTGGGACCAGAGCCGTATCTGTATTCCCAAATGTGTAACAGGTACTGCATACTCAGGTTTATTACCTGTGCTGCTGCAGGTTATGAGCTTGCTCTGCACTCAGTGTTACCTCTGAGTCTGCCAGCTGTAAATCTTAGCATCCAGGAGGTGACATCCCATTTAATATTAATATTATGTGTTCACTCCGTAGCAGGCCCTTCCAAAATGAGCAAATAAGACCACTTAAAGCACTTCAAAATAGTTATTTACATTAAAGGTAAAATAATCATACAACCTGGAATTCTATCCCAATGGCCTTTATAAATGTTTTCAACATGACTATTACTGTTGGTAGAGGAGTGAGTTTTGCCCCAAAACAAATCCACATCCTAATCCCTGAAATTTGCAAATATGACCTTACTTAGAAAAAAAAAGTCTTCACAGATGTGATTAAACATCCCAAAATGAGATCATCTGGATTACCCAGGTAATTATGTTAATCCAGTGCCAAGTGCCTTTACATGAGCAGAAAAGCAGGTCCCATGAAGACAACCAGAGAGTACAGTGACACAGCCATAAATCAAGGGACTCCTGGAGCCACCAGGACCTGAAAGAAGCAAGGAACCTTCAGGAGGAGTGCAGCCTGCCAACACCTTGATTGTTGACTTCTGGCTTCTGGAACTATGAGAGAAGAAAGTTTTGGGTTTTGTTTTTGCTTTTTCAGTGCCAGGTTCTTACACATGCTAGTGAAGTGCTCTACCACTGAGCTGCCATAATATTTGGTTTATTAAGCTACCAAATTTCTGATAATTTGTTATGGTACCCCTAGGAAACTGATACACAGTCCAAATAGGAAAAAACCGAATCAAATGTAAGATAGATTATTTACTAAAATCATAAAATTTAGCTGGGCCTGGTGGTGCATGCCTGCACTCAGGAGGCTGAGGCAGGAGGATCGTTGTAAGTTTGAGACCAGCCCAGAATACAAAGTGAGCTCAAGGCCAGTCCAAACTGCATAGTAGCAAGACCCTGTCTCTAAAGACAAAAAAAAATCATAAAATTCAAACTCAAGTATTTAACCAAAATGTTCAACCTATTAAGCCATAGACCTTCTATGCACAGATCATTTGAACATGAATGTTCACATCATCTGAGAGACAGAATTTTACTAGAGATTTGTATTTTGATTTCCTCAAAGATAGCAAACCTTGTCTCTTTTCTAAGATCATACCACTCTCATCCATCATTCTGGAACAATAAGGCATTCAACTGTCCATGACAGTTTTTCCAAGTGCAATATTAGAAGCAAAGCAGAGATTACATAGAGATAAATGCACATTACAGTCGTCCCTGAATAAGCCCTTCTTGTCTTATTTATTATGACCTTGCATAGGCACTCATTCAAATGCAGTCAGCAAACACTTATTGTGCATCTAGCAGGTGCCAGGTGCTCTTCTAGGTGCTGAGCAGGCAAAGACGAATCAGATATAGCTCTTGCAGTTTAGTTGAGACAGCCAAAGTCAATGGAGACAAGTAGGGATTTGATAAGATTCATGTGGTGGGTGGGAGAGTGCAGGTGTGGGAAACAAAAATAGGAGGTGCCACTCACGGAGGAGACAGGGGAAGAACTGGAAGGGGGTACCTGGGAAGTTTGTTTAGCAGAATCAGGAGCTGGGACACATCATAGCAGGAGCAGCTGGAAATGTAGAGGTTTAAGAACCCACCAGAGGGTTACAGTGTCTGACCTGGGGGATTTGCTTGTGAAAAAGCTGTAGAGGCAAAGAGAGCCATGACTGCAAAGGACTTTGGTGAGATATATAAATTTTATCCTTAAAACAACTGATAGTTATTACAGGGCTTAACATCCATCACTGAGTAATACCGTCAGACTGCTTTCCGGGAAGGTAACCCTGCTGGTGTGTGACGCTTGACCAGAGTAGGACCTAACTCAGTGAGGGTGTAGCTCAGTGATAGAGTGATTGTCCAAAGTGAGTGAGCCTTGGTTCCATATCCAGCACCACTACGGAGGGAAAAGAATGGAGCATGTGTAGCCAGGAAAAGCAGGTAACAGGCTGTTGTAGAGATCAGCAGACCTTCGTTAGGAAAGGTATACTCAGCAGGAGGATTTAAGTCTTGAGAGAATATTAACAAGAGAGTTTTCAGAACCAGATATGGGAACAGGTGAAGGAAAATCAGGACTCAGGAATTATTCTTACCGGTCTTTGAACTCCTGAAAGATTAACTACAGTCTTTTTATTCATCTCAATGCCAGCTCAGCCACTTGTACAGAGTAAGTCCTCAATTTATTAGCAGTTCAATCAAATTTCCCAGGTTTCTATTAGAAACCAAGGTTCCAGGTACTTTCCACGGTGCTCCTGGCACACCCTTCACTTTCAAGTATATAAAGCTGCTTTGAGAGCTAATTTATGGCTCTCCGAAGGGCCTCCTGTTTTTGTTCGTCTGCCCATTTAGTGGGTTCTTACTGGATTAATGGCCTGGTGTATGAATCACGATGACTCTCTGCGCAGAACTGAGTGCTGAATTGAGAGCTGACAGGAGGTTTCAACTCTCTTGGTTCTCTAATGCTGCCTTGAGCCCCAAGCAAAGGTCAGCCATGGTTGAGGTCCCCCCATTCCACCTGCCCCTCCCCCAAGCCTCTCCCAGGCATCTGAAACATACATATTTATGCTTATTCTGCAGAAAGGCCACTGTTCATTTCTCGCTCACTATAACCCCTGAAGAAATTCCGACAGCTCTACTGATTGAAGCCTTTTTAAATCATTTTTTTGACTGAGTGGCTCAGCAAATGAAGCATTATGCTTGCGGAGTGCTAGATGCCAGTGAATAGCAGACTCGCTTCCTGAAGTCTCCGGTGTGCTTTGACAGCGGGACTGCACCACCGAGAAGAAGACAGCAGAGAACACAGGGGCACATTTACAGAGGGGCAGCAAAGCTGCACAGTCCAGTCCAGTACGAGGGAAGATGACTTGGGGCCCAGAAGGGCAAGAAAGCCTCATAGAGGAAGTGACTTGAATTGGGATTTAAGTTAGCATTTAGCCAGCATTTTGGGGAAGCATCACGGGCATTTTGGGCCAAATGATTGAATTATGTGTTATTAGTGGCATGATATTTACCACCCCTGAGCCCTGCCCACCAAGTACCAGAAGGTCCAAAATGCAGTGCCCTGGCTTTCACATTCCCAAATATTCCCCAAAGGACAGTACTTCCTGGGTATGAGCCACGGATGGACAGCAGAGGCAATGTGAGGTGATATAAATGGAGGACAGAGGGCATCTAAGACTCATTTGCAGACCACTGATACAGCAGCACCACCACAGGCTAGGAAATGGCATATCCAACAGCTGAGACTTCGGTTTATCTCAAAGTACTACTCACAACACGTTCAAAGGGCTCCAGACTCCACATTAAACACAAATGTCAGGCCAATTAAATCAAAGGCATGTAATGGGTGGGATGTGAGCTTTGAACTTAAACCTAATTTGAAATACCAGTCTCACCACTTCCTGGCTCTTTCCCTGGGTGAGTTACTTCTGTTCTTCAGCCAGCAATATCTTCCAAATAAAGACCATAGTCCTCCAAGCTTTGGTTGGATGTATATGAAGTGCCAGGTTCATTGTGGGACCCAAAGGTTTGCAATGAGTGTTTGTATTACTACTGAAGATTTTACCTTGTACTGAAAGCATGAAAAAAAAAATAAGAGAGTTTTTTTTAGAGGCATCCACACATACCTCAGATGGTCATGTTTGAGCTACGTTGTTCAACATCTTCTTTTCCTTCATTGGTACATGTTTGCAGTACACAGTGATTACATTTATGATGGGGAGTTTGTGTATATATATAACACATCTTAATTCTTTTTTCTTCCCTTTCCCTTTCCCATCCCTCCCTGTTCCCTCCAACTTCTGTTACCCTTCCCATTTGCAAAAGCTCTATTTCCATTTTTTTTCCAATTCTCTCTTTATCCCTTTTCCCTGCCCCCCTTCCTCCATCTTTCACCTCATTTCCCTTCCCATTTGAAAATTATCTCCTACTTCCTATTATCTTTTACTCTGCTTTTTATTTATATTTCTGGTTTCTCATGTAAGGGAAACCATGTGATATTTAAACCTGTATCTGATTTATTTCACTTACCATATGTTTTGAGGTGCATCCGTTACCTACAATGCTTTGTTCATTGTTCAACACCTTCTATGTACTAAATACTGTTCACTTATTTAATTCAGTATTTATTCTCTGAGGCAGGCTCTAATCATTTTGTAGATATGTAAATGACATTCAGGGTCATTAAACAATTTGCCTAATACAGATAAAAATTAACCAATCCTTATGTCACACTTTTCACAAATAGTAATTTGAGATGAATCGTACACTCAAACATAAGACTAAAACTATTAGATTTCTAAAAAATAAGGCAGTGCTTTTGCAATGTTGGCCTAGATAAAAATCTCTCAGAAAAAACACAAGTGCACTAACTTTAAAAGGAAAAAATGATACACTAGACATCATGAAAATTAAAATCTTCTGTTCATCAGATAATACTTTTAAAAAATGACTCTTTGTAGAGAGAACACGAAAAGCATTAACTGTAAAAGAAAGTTTTGATTTGACTTCATCAATATGCTACTCTTTGACAGACACAATTAAGAAAATGAAAAGGCAAGCCACAATCTGGGAGAAAAATTTGTAACCCATATATCAGACAAAAGACTTGTTTCCAGAATGTGTATGCACTTCCTATATGTCAATTAACAAATGAAAAACAGCTCAGTCAAATATATGAGCAAAAGACAAGTAGCCACTTCATAAAAGATGATATAAGAACACTTTTGAAGTCATCAGAGAAATGCATAGGAAAACCACAATATAATATTATCATCAAAATAACTAAAAAATTTTACAAGCCTATAGCACAAGCATCGGTGAGAATTTGGAGCAAATGAGAAGTTTTGTACATTGCCTTTATACTTTCATACCTTGTTAAGTTCAGATGTAGGTTCAAATGTAAAGTGCAAGGCTTGCTTCAGAAAAAACCGTTGGCAGTTACAAGTTACACTTAAGTTTCAACACATAGTTCTTCTAGATATTTGTTATCAAATTATGGAAGAATAAATCTAAATGGGTATCTCTGGCCCTGTAGTAAAATCAAACCAAGATAGATCAGCAACCTAGATATTAAAACACACTGAACCTGCTGAAAGATAAAATAGGCAAAGCTTTTGAAGACATGGGCACACGCAAGGACTTCCTGAACAGAATCCCAATCGCACAAGAACCAGCAAATAAGACTATGTCAAATTAAAAATCTTCTGCACAGCAAAAGAAACAAACAATAAAGTGAAGACACAGTCTGCAAAATGGAAAACAATTTTACCAACTACTTTTCAGACAGAAGACTAATATCTAGAATACGTAAAGAACTAAAAAATATTGGATCCCCCAAATAAAGATCCAATCAAAAAATGGACAAATGAAATGAACAGACAATGCTCCAAAAAAGTACTAATAGCCAGTAGGTCTATAGAGAAATGGGGGGGGCGGGGATTTAGCTCAGTGGCTTAAGTGCCTACCTGGCAAGCTCAAGGTCGTGAGTTCAATCCCCAGTACCAAAAAAAAAAAAAAATCTGTTATAGAGAAATGGTCAGCATCTTTGACCATTAGAGAAATGCAAATCAGAACAACATTAAGATTCCATCTTACTCCAGAAAGAATGGCTGGCGTCAAGAACTCCAAAACAAATGCTGGTGTGGTTATGGGAAAAAGAGAACACTTCTTCGCTCTTGATGGGAATGTAATCCAGTACAACCACTATGAAAATCAGTATAAGAATTCCTCAAAACAACAAAAAATAAAAACTCCATTTGACCCAACTATCTAAGACGTCATATTACAGTGATACATGCATGCTTGTGTTTATAGCAGCACACCTTTGAATAGCTAAATCTTTTTAATAACTAACCCTTGAAAGTGGATAAAGAAAATATAATATATATGTATACATATGCCTATATATACATACATACATATATATATTTACTCATTGATAGAGAATAACTTAGAGTCATTTGTAGGAAAACGGATGCACCTTGAGACCATAATGTTAAATGGAATAAATCAGACACAGAAGGTAGAGTATCATGTAGCTTCTCTGATATAAATCTAATATATGTATGTGTGTGTATATATATGTATATATGTATATGTATATATAATTTAAAAAGAAAAAATTGGGCCAGGAATATAACTAAGCAGTGAAGTTCCTCACTGGTGAGTGTGAGGTCCTGAGTTTGATTCCCAGGACTCCCTCAAAAAAGCAAAATAAGCCGGATGTGGTAGCACATGCTTGTAATTCCAGCACTCAGGAGGCTGATACAGGAGGATTACCACTAGTTTAAGGCCAGCTTGAACATCATAGTGAGGACCCTGTCTCAAAAAAAAAAAGTAAAAGATGATAGGAGCTAGGGAGATAGAATTTGTGGGGCTGGAAAGGGGTTTTGGGAATGAGGTATACAGTCAAGCGAGAAGAAGGGGAGGTAAAAATGGCTCAGATAGAATATGTGTATGTACCAATTCCTCAAGATGAATGTAATTATTCTGTATTGAAAACATGCACTTACCAACAGAGAAGCTAAAACATTAGAGACATGAAAGCACACATCTATTAGCCTTATATGAAAACATTTATTGCAACTTCATTTATAATAGCAAATAACCAAAAACAGCACAAATGTCCATCAATAGGAAGACTGATAAATAAATTGTGATAAATCTTTGGGATATAATACTATTTGACAATTGAAAAAAGAATGAACTACTAATACATGTAACAATTTGATGAATCTCACAATCATGATGTGGTGAAGAAGCCAGATTCAAAAGAATTCATGTTGTATGATTCCATTTGTATGACGTTTAAAAGTGAATCCATGGCAGCAGAACACATATCACCTATGGGGATAGGGATTAATCAGAAGGAAAACTGAGGGTGATGGGAATGTTCCTTCTTTGTTTGGGCCCGGGTAAGATAGTCACACACATTTGTTAAAACCTATGAGGAAGATAGAATCTCTGCCTTTGACCACATGCAAACCTTTATCTAAGAGGTGGAAGGGTTTGAACGAGCTCCAGTGTCTGCCGTGGCTGTGTGCTGTAGTTGTGAAGTCGTATGCAGCAAAGAGCTCCCACCTTAAATCTGGAGAGTGACTCGTCAGTAACCTGTGCCACTTTTCTTTCACTTGCAAGAACTACAAAGTAAACATTTTATGAAAGACTAAGTTCTGAACATGTTCCAAGAAAGTTAATGAAGATAGAACATTTGTTGTTGACAGTGTTTTCCATCATCCTGTGGGCTCTAATGATTTTGACATGGGGGAAAGAAACTCTCAACCTACTAGATGTCCGGTACGAGTTCATGTTCTCTAAAACCGAAGATTGAACTTTAGGATCAGTGGACATTAAGAACAGAATATAGTTACTGAGAGAAAGACAGCTTCTGTCTGAGAGAGAGACAGAAGGGGTCCCAAGTGGGTTGCCAAGGAGTTTTGGTGACTGTAGACAGTCATTTAACCATCACCACAAGCAAGAGATAGAGCAATTCTCCACCTCAAAAAGTTCCCGAAACTGTGTGTTTGCTATATTTTGCCTCCAGAGTGGCCCACACTAATGCCATGTTTTAAATGTGTGGTCCCTTGCCTGGAGTGCTTCTGAAGAAGGGGCCTTATAAGAGGTTTCAGGTCATTTGGGGTGTGCCCCGAGAGGAAACTATTGGGGCATTAGCCTCTTCCTTTCCTCCCTGTCTTTTACTTCCCACCAATGAAGTGAAGAGCGTTGCCCCTTTATATACTCCCTGCCAGAACCCGCTGCCACAGAGCCACCGCAATGGGGCCCATTGATCACAGCCTGAAACCTGCAGAACCCTGAGCCCAAATCATCAATCTACTCTCTTTATAGATGAATTTACCTTAGTTATTTGTTACAGTGATGGAAAGCTAACACAATGGTCAATCGAATCTCCTCACTCAGGCCCTAGAAAATCACTGATGTGCTTCCATCATTTTATATATGACAGTAAAATTTCAAGTGCTATTACACAGGGGTTTATATAGGGCAGAGCTTCTGGTAATTGAGTTCTTTCTCTTAATATTTTTTGAGATGCATTCATTCGCATTGCTATCTACATTGCTTTTCCTTTCTTTTTGTTTTTGGGAGGTTTTCTATGGTTTGTATATGCTATACATTGTACATTCAATAGGACATTTAAAATGTTTCCAATTGGAGCTATTATGAATAATCCTGCTATGAACCTTCATGTACTATTGTGTGTGTGTGTGTGTGTGTGTGTGTGTGTGCACCATACTCCAAGGTAGAATTTCTGGATTGGATGAATCTGATTTTGTGTTGTGTTTGCCAGTTACTGTACCATTTTGCATTTCCATCAGCAATGCAGGGTTCCACTGCACTGTATCTTTGCCAACACTTACTAGTATGACTCTATCTATTCTAGTGTATAATGATATTTTGGGTGACTTTTTTTCTGGCCTGAGAATTACTTTTATTTTTTTTTTCAAAATCTGGTGACTTTTGATGTTTTTCTTATGCCTAGTAAGTTGAGAATTTTTCTATGTGCTTATGAAAAGCTTTAATCAAGTATTTATGAAATGAAGTGCCAAAATGCAGTTATTGGAAACATGATTTGCAAACAGGGAAAACTGAAATTTATCTTATCATAGGCACAGAAGGCACTGAGCAAATTAAACAGTGAACCTTCAGACAGTATATAATATTAATGTTGCAATTCTATAATTGCATTTTAGAATATTTCAACTTTCAGGATGAATCATTTGCTAAAGCACCTATTTTTAATTGGATAAATTTATGTTCTGTATTGGAATGAAATGCAACTTGGAGGCCTATAATTATGTGGAATCATAAGTAGATATAACTTGTTTGAAGAAGTTTTGCTTATGAAACTCTTGTATTCTGAATGAAGGTACAAAAGGAAAGTTTTTGTGAAAATATTTAGCTGAACTCTGCACCTTTCAACATTCAAAAAGTTTAAAATTGTGACTATCCTGTAGTTAGTTTCCTAAGGCCACCATAACAAGATTGGGAGGCTTGAACAACTAAAATTTATTTCTCACAGTTCTGTAGGGTATAGGTCCAAAGTTCAGGTGTTCACAGGTTTGGATTCAGCAGAGGCTGTTCTCCTTGGCTTGCAGGGGTTCACGGTCTCCATGTGTCAATGTTCCAGAGCCCAAACTCTCCCTTATAAGGCCACCAGTCAGATTAAGTGGGGGCCATGCACATGACCTCATTTTAACCACCTCTGTAAAGGGTGTATCTTCAAATGGAGTCAGGTTCTAAAGAATGGGGGCGAGGGTTCCCCATACAAACTAGGGGAACACAACTCAGCCCATGGCAACCCTCCACTTACCAATTTCCAGCCTCCCTTTAACGCCATGTAACACAGGAATAACAACCCCAGCATCTGGTGATGCCCTATGCCTGCAATCTGTAATCACCCTTGTGCCTGTCACTGTTGGTCCCCCAGGTTCCAAAGTCCACCTCTTGAAACAGATACTACCTACCTGATTCTCTCACAATGACATTTTTTGGAAAAATAGCTTTATTTCTTCTCTTTATAAAGCACATGCTCAAAAACAAAGCAAAATAAAATACATATTCATTGCAGAAAAAAATCAAACAGTGAGATATATAAAAGAAGATAAACATCGTTTCCAATGATAGCTGCTGCTATCAGACTGGTTGCATGTTGACCAAAATGTTTCTCCCTGTAAATACTTGCATGCTTTTAATATAAATGTAGAAATCACAATATATATTATTTTTTGGTTTTCCCAATTGTATATGTTTAAGGTGGACAACATTATGCCTTCATACACATAGGCACAGTGAAATGATTAATGCAGCCAGACATAAAGGCCTATCAATCTCCTAACATAGACAGCTGTTTTTCTCCACCTAATATATTATGGACATCTTTCCCTTTCAATGATTGATTGTTTTAGTCTATTTTGTGTTGCTATAACAAGCTACCTGAGGCTGGGTAATTTGTAAACAAAAGGGGTTTGTTTCTCGCAGTGCTGAACGAACTTGTCACTGGCATTTGGTGGTGAGGGACCTTTGGCAAGGGCTGCATGATAAATGAATCATATCAGGAACTCTTGTGAGGAGGACTCAGGAGAGATCCCAGACTCAAATGTAACAGCACATTCCCTGGGGAACTAACCCAGATCCCTGAGCCCTGATCCATTCCCATGAGACATCACTATTTCATTCTTGAGGGTTGTGCCACGCTGAATTATGATATTTACCTTCCACCAGGACCCCTCCTGTGAAGATACCACCACCTCAACACTGCCATGCAGGGACCAGGTTGCCAGCACATGAACCTCCAAACCATACCTTAGATATATTAGGAGATACTCAGATCAGGCGGCTCCACACCAAACATAAGGAGGCTTTACTTAGACTCATCGTAATGTGATAGAAATTTCAGGACCAAAAGAAGCTAAAAACCACCCAATTCTAAGCACAATCCATGGACCAGGGATATAGCTCAGCAGCACAGTGCCCACCTGGCAAGTGTGAGGTTGTGAGTTTGATTTCCAGTACCAAAAAACTAAAATAAAATAAAATAAAATAACTACAATCCATTGGCACACATTGTTTACTGCCCTCTGATTAAATGTGGAATATGCAGACTGACAAATAGCTTGAGCCCTAAGCTAGGGAGGCTTTCTTAGTGATTTAAGAATAGCTATCAGTAACTCCTTCAGGTCTGCTTCCTTTTATTTTTCTTTTCTTTTTTTTTTTTTTTTTGGGCACAGGATCGGGGGAGGATACCAGGAATAGAACTCATGACCTCATGCTTGCCAGGCAGGCATTTGTGCCACTAAGCTAAACTCCCAGCCCTTCTTTTCTTTTTATACTGCGGGTTTAATACAAGGCCTTCACACTGAGCTACATCTCCAGAGTTTTTCTTTATATATTTTAATCTCTGACAGAGTCTCACCAAGCTGTTAAGTTGCCCTGGCTAGGTTCAATCTTGTGATCCCGCCTCAGCCTCCCAGACTGCTGGGTTTTACCTGGATCTGCAGGTCTGTTTCTGCAAGGTCCAGGGAACAGCCCTTCAGAGGTGGGCACTGTCCTTAACTCCTTTACTGACCTTCCTCCAGGAAAGTGCAACTGTGAGCCCAGGGCACTCCCAGCCACCGTTCTCTTCTCCCATTTAAGGTATAGGTGCACTTAAAGTTAGTCATTTGCAATACACTTCCTGGAAATGTATCCACTTATGTCTTTTCAATTATCTGGGATGCATGCTATTCCTCAGACTAAAACTGATGAGTCATTTGCTAAGCATTTGTTTTATTTTTAAAGTAATTTCCCGTGAGTTTTCCAGAACTGCTGTACCACATCATATCCCATCAGCAATATATGAAGGTTCAAAATTCTTTACATATTGATCAACACTTGTTATTATCTTTTAAATTATAACTATGTTAAAGAGTATAGCATATCTCATTGTGGTTTTGATTTGCATGTGATTTGAATATTGTTATGTATTTCTGGATTATTTAAATATCTTGTTTCAGTAAATACACTTGCAAATTATTTGTGCACTTTTTATATTCTCTTTTTTATCAGTATGTGTTTATGATACACAATAACTACATTCATCTTGGAGCATTGGTACATATAGATATCATATCTTGAACCTTTTCATTTGTCCTTCCCCTCTACTTGTCCCATATCCACAAATTCTACTTTCTTATTTTGCTCTTTAAATTATTTGTATTTGGGGTTTCTTACATAAGAGAAACCTTGTGTATCTGATTTACTTCACTTAGTGTTATGGCATCCAGATGCATCTATTTTCTTACAAATGACTCAAATTTTACCTTCTTTATGACTGAGTAGTACTCCTATCTATCCTTTATCCACTCATCTGTTGAAAGGCCTATAGACTGCTTCAGATGTTTAGCTATTGTGGGTTGTGCAACTATAAACATGGGCATGAACATTCCACTGTAATAGGATGTCTTTAAATCTTTCAGGAAGACACCCAAAAGAGGTATAGCTAGTCAAATGCATTTTCTATTTTTAATTTTTTGAGTCATTGCTGTACTGATTCCCATAGTGGTTGTACTAGTTTACACTCCCACCAACAATAAAGAAGAGTTCCTTTTTCCCTACAACCTCACCAGTATTAGAAGTTCTTTATGATGGTCATTCTTTCTGAAGTGAGGTGGAATCATAGTATTGTTTTGATTTGCATTTCCCTAATGGCTGGTAATAATGAATGCTTTAAGAAGCATCTATTCATTTCAACTGCCCATTTCTGATGAGATATTTTATTTGGAGGGAGAGTCTAATTTTTTAAATTCTTTATATATACTAGATACTAATTCTCTAAGGAGTAGCTGAAAAAATTGTTTTCTCATCCTGTAGGCTGTGTCTTTACTCTGTAGGTTTCCTTTGCTGTGCAGAAGCTTTTTAATTTAATGTAATACAATTTGTTAATTGTTGATGATATTTCTTGTGAAATTTGCCCACTTTTTTAATGGGTTGTCTTTTTATTGTTGACTTAATAAGACTTCTTCATGTATTTTGGATACTGGTCCTGTATCCAATGTATGATTTGAATATGTTTTCCCCTATTCAATGGGTTGTACTATTTTTATCTTTTTGATAATATCCTCTGAAGCACTACAGTTTTACATTGTATTTATTTATTATTTTTGTTTGTTTGTTTGTTTGTTTTTCAGTACTAGGCACTGAACCTGGGGGAAGTCTACCACTGGCCTATGCTCCCACCCCTTTTTATTTTTTATTTTAAAACAGAGTATTGCTAGGTTGTCCAGGCTGAGCACAAACTTATGATATTGCTACCTCAGCCTCCCGGAATTCTGGGATTAAAGGTATGCACCACTATGCCAAGCAAATGTTTTTAATTGTCTTTTTTCATAGTTACGATTTTTAGCTTTATTTTTATTTTTAATTATTTATTTTTTGGTACCAATGAAATGTTTTTAAGTGTAAGAAATATCAACTAATCCATTTTTATTTAATTGCTATGCTTTAGGTGTCATATCTAAGAAGCTGCTGCCTAAACCAAACTCCCCCTAAATTCTCATCTATAAGTCTTATAGTTTTATCCCTTACATTTGTTTTTTATTCATTTTGAATTACTTTTTAAAATATGGCATAAAGCAGGGATCCAGCTTCATTTGTTTGTGGGTATCTAGTTGTCCCAGAACAATTTCTTGAAAGACTAATCTTTCCCCTACCAAATAGTTCTTGGCAACTGTGTCAAAAAGGAATTGGCCATAAATTAGCTTATTTCTGAATTATCAGTTCCATCATATTGATCTATATTCAGGCTAGCACCATACATCTTAATACTATAGTTCTGTAGTAATTTTTGAAATTGGAAATGATAGTGGAGTGAAGTAATTTATGCTTGTATTCCCAGCACTCAGAGAGGCTGAGGCAGGAGAATAACAAGTTCAAGGGAGACCCAGTCTCTAAATAAATAAATAGTACTGCTGATATAGCTCAGTGCTCCCTGGGTTCCACTGTCAGTACTACAAAAACAGAAAGAGGGAGAGGAAGAGGTATGGGGAGTGAAAAGAGGAGGGGGTAGAGGAGGAAAGAGGAAGAAGGGAAGGATAGAGAGAAGGAATGAGTGAACGAGAAAGGGAGGAAGGTAGATGACCATTTATGGGGTCATATTATTATTATTATTATTATTGTTGTTGTTATTAGTAGTAGTATTTCCTTTATATGCTGGTTTTTTCCATCCAGTAATTTTAATGCTTATTTAGTTTAATCTTAAACTTTCTTTTTCTGTTTCTGGATTTTGCTATAGTTATACACATGAATACTCAGTCTTTGCTCTGTCTAAACATATATTAGTCATTTAATCCTTCCAGCCCCAATCCCATGAGATACAGGCTCTACTCTACCTGATTTATGGTATGTATTAGTCTTTCCCTAGGCAGCTAGTATGTCAGATTTAAAATGGCCAGGAATTCTTTGACACTCATCCCATCACAAGATGGGGTCCATGTCGCCTCCCCTTTGGTTTCGATGGTTGTCATGACCACTTTCATCAGCAGCACATGGCAGAGGCTCACTTTGTGCTTGCTATACAGATTGTCAGGAACTCTGATTTGGTGACATCAACACCTTCATTCTTAGACCAAAGTGGTCAGTCTCTGGGACATTGCCAGTTATCCTGAGATTTAAAGAACAAACACTGTACATATAGTTGTGTGCAACTTGTAGGTGATCTGTACAGCTGGATTACTACAAAAACTGCCTGATTGTATTAGTCAACTTTCTGTCACTGTGGCAGAAAGCCTGAGAAAAACAACTTGGGGGTTAGGGGTGGGAATCACTTACCCAGAGCCCCTGTGGGAAGCCAGTCTGCAGGACTTGAGGGCCCACCCTCCAGGACTGCCTCTGCATCTGACACTAACCACAGGCTCATCATTCTCAATCTGGAAGCCAGTGTGTGTGCATGGTTCCATTTATGACAGGGGAAGAACACTGATGGAAACAGCTGAAGAAGAGACGTATCAGGCAGGCGTGGGAAAGTGTCAAACCCAAAGCTCCACTGTGCTGTGGATCCCTCAGTCTCCCGGCATCAGTGTATGACAACACACACAGAGTGTGGCTCACCTGAACCTCTATCCCCAGAGTGTTCATCGGGGCTTCCTCACAGGGCACCACGGATCCAACAGTTGCCTGCGTGGTTAAACTCAGTATCCAGGTGGGGGACCTAAATCACATGATGGGTCTCTGGGGCATCTCTAACCTCCCTTAAGGCTAATGGTCAGCTCCTAGCTGCAACAAAGACCTTGCTATCGGGTATAACATAGAAACCAGGGCAAAGATTTGTCCCTGTTTGTGGGCAAGGTCAGATTCTTTACAACACAGCATCAGGTTGAAACACACACAGGCTTGCATGCAGAATGACACGGGCTGCTTTCTTTCACATTTCATTGCTTGCTTGCTTGCTTTCACATTTCTTTGGCTGAAGCAAGCCATGAAGCCAAATCAGCCTTCAAAGGGAGTGGAGAAGTATATTCTTCCTGTAACTAGTTAGATATAGGTAATTGGAAATCTTCAACTATCATACTAATTTATTTAATCCTTTCATCAGTCTTGTTATTATCATCTCCATTTTCCAGCTAAAAAACTGAGCCAGGTGTGGTGGTGCACACCTGTAATTCCAGCACTCATGAGGCTTAGGCAGGAGGATCACTGCAAGTTCAAGGCCAGCCTGGTCTACAAAGTGAGTTCAAGGTCAGCCTGAACCGTATAGTGAAACTCTGCCTCAAAAAAGAAGAACAAGAAAAGAAAGAGGAGGGAAAAGAAGAAAGAAAGAAAGAAAGAAAGAAAGAAAGAAAGAAAGAAAGAAAGAAAGAAAAAAAGAAAGAAAGAAGAAAGAAAGAAAGAAAGAAAGAAAGAAAGAAAGAAAGAAAGAAAGAAAAAGAAAGACTGAGCCACAGCTGGCCATAGTGGCAGCATTCTGGGAGGCTGAGGTAGGAGAATCGCAAATTTGAGCCTAGTCTGGGCAATTTAGCAACTTAGCGAGACCTTGTCTTGAGAGTTAAAAATTTAAAAAGGGATGGATATGTAGCTCTGCACAAAGGCCCTGGGTTAAATCCCTAGTACAAGAAAAAAAACCCATTTTAAGAAAAGAGAAACTCATGTTACAGAGGAGCTAAGTAGCATATCTAAAATTACACAGTTTATAAGGGCAAAGCTGAGATGCTTGAATTTAAATCCAAGAGTTCTATAGTCCATTCTCTTTAAGACAACTAGAGGGAGAAAACCCTACAGCTTCTTCAAATGTCTTCTTTTCTACATTCCAGAGATATTTCATGAACACTGGCATATGTTGGGAGTACGGTGGTGGATGAGATGCCAGTTATTTCCCTAGTGAAGCTAAAGTTTTTCCTCCTTTTTTCTTGGATAAAAGAATTTGCAATGGAAAAATGGGAGGTGGATTAATCAGGCTCCTCCCAAACACACAGTCACCAACTCTGCAAATCTGCCATCCTCATCACCCTCAACGAGGATCAACTCTCACCCTCCTACTTCTTGGAACTTTGGAGAGACAAAGAGGGAAGGCGTAAATGAAGATGAAGAGGAATGAAATGAAGAAGCAATAGGATAATTCATTTGCCACTTCCTCTTCCTTCAAGATAGTTGAGAGGTGCAGCCCAGTACTGCTCAATCTGATACCAACTCCAAGGTACCCTCCAGCAAAGTGTGAGCTTTGTCCCTACCCTTCCCCTCCAGAGTGGATACTGCAGTGCCACCTTGGTTCATGAACTCAGTCCTCTCCACAGTTTGGTCACAAACCAAACTGGACAAGAATCAAATCAAATTTCCCCAGTAAGGTCAATATTGAACCAAGCCGTTGAGTTTGACTTGGTTTTTGTCCGACTCAGTTTGCAACCAGAGTCACAGAAAGAATGAAGTTCATGAACCAACGTACCACTATACTCTTTCCAGTATTTAAAAGGGAGTCATTTTTCCCCTCCTTCTGAGTTTGCTCGGAAGAAAACAATGCTGGCAGGTAGCTTGTCACCTCTAGGGGTTAGCCTACCTGAGAAGGGAGTCATGATAAAGGGAAGTGGGCAAAGAGACAGGAGACATGCAAACCTACCTTCTGACAACATTTGAGCTCCTAGATTTAGCCTACCTGAAGCTAATATTATCTAGAATTTTCTGTTGTGTGAATTAATCCATTTTTTTGTGATTACAAGGTTAAACTGAATTTCTAATATAGAAATCAAAGAGTCTTAGATACTCACATATTCTTACCTTTTTAAAGAATAAAACCCAAAGAAGCCATCATATTCCCTACAGAAAAGAAAAACGTTTGTACTTAAATGAAAATCAACCCTAGGAAGGCAAATTCCGAAGATCATGAGGGATGACACCGATTTCCCCAGCACCAATGTCTAGAATTATCACCCCTTCTCCCCACACTCACAGCCTGCAATTTTTAGAAAAGCAAGAATAGCAGCAGAAGGAAGAATTGGCCATCAGTGTGCACAGGAAGACACCAGCATACCAAGTCTCTTCTCTCTCCACTAAAAAGATTTAGTACTAGAAAGCCGCAATGAAGTCTCATATTCGTAAAATTCATTGCAGTCATAAAAAGCACCACCACTCACATATTTTCATGAGCTATTAAAACAAACAGTTAAAACTAAAGCCCATTTGTTATCCAATATCCTCCACATGATCATATTTTTTCATGTATTTGTGAAGCAATACAATTTGGCTAACTGCAATATATCTCCCTCTAACTGACTCAGATTTCCACATTCTCTTTTGCATCCCAAAATAATAAACTACAATTTCCCTATGTCATATAATTTATAAACTACATATACTTATATCACAACATGAAATCCATTCTCTGCTTCTCCTCTTTGTTTTTCTCAACTGGTCTGTCATTTAAACAATTCTTGAAATCTTCACAAATGCTGAGCACCATGGAAGTAAGGATAATATAAAGGAAGAGTGTTTACATTTATCTGACACCTATTATATGTCCATCACATCACATGTTGTTTTATTTCATTTGATACTGACCCTAATCTTTAAAGGAAGTGTTACTGTCTCTATTGTTCTGATGGAAACATCCTCAATGAGATTAAGTTACTGACCTGAGTTTAAGCCACTAGAAAGTAGCTATGGTGGATATCCATGGTTGCTTGTCTATGACCATTTTCTTTCTTTACTGGACAAACTTACTTGTCCTTAAGGAAGTTTTAAATGCTGAATGTACTTTATCTCAGCCTTCTTTGCTGCTCTGGCCTGAACATACCACCCAGTTTAGCCAACATCAATTAACTGTGATGTCATCATGAATAAGGAACACCTAGCAGATTGGTTTAGCACAGTTCTACCTGCATCTGGATGACTGACTTCCTGACGACAGAAATATCCAGAAGAGCTAACTATGCCCCCTGGCCATCACCCAGCATTTTCATTCCCAGATGTAGACACAAGAGAAATGAGTCCACTAGAGATGTGTGTACAGAACTGTCTGTAACTGTGATAGTTGCAAGCTAGGAACACTCAAAAGCCCGCAGATAGATAGATCAATGTGGGGATATTCATACATTGAAATGTTATTAATTATAAAAGGAAAACTATTAAACTATTTAAAATTATTGAGCAAAAGACACCACAAATACAATACACATGCTTTACTTCCTTTAAATAAAGTTTAAAGAAGAAAAAATGAATCCAGATGCCAGAAGTCAGCAATTATCTCTGGGGAAGTGATGCTTACTGAGAGCGAAGGGACATATGGAAATCTGGGGTTATGTTCTACCTCTAGATTTGAATTGTGGTGCCTTGGTTCATACAGATGTAAAAACACTGTCAAGCTGGACACTTAAAAATATGTGCACAGAAAAATATGTAACAGCTATGGTTTATACCTAGATGTCCCCCAAAGCCTCTCCTGCTCATAGGTGGAGCTGCAGAGAGGAGGTTGGATTGCGCAGATGTGACGCTCATCTGTGAATTAATCCACCAATGAGTTTATACCTAAATTTCATGTCAAGAGGTAAAATGTGGTCAGAGGTCCCCGGAGGCATGGCTGGAAGTCTCTCCCTCCCCGCTCCCCTCTTCATGGTCCCTGCCTCTCCAGTCTCCACCATCATGCCCTGAGCACCTCTCCTCACCTTTCCTCCACCAGGCCCCTCTGCCGTGCTTCCTGCCTTGAAGCCAGCCAACTATGGACTAGAACCTCTACACACTGTGAGTCGAAACAAACCTCTCCTCCTTTAAGTTAAGGGTGTCAGGTACTGGGTCTCAGTGACAAGAAAGTAACTAAGACAATGAATATATAGGGAAATCCTCAGTTGTTTTTTTTTTAACAGAACAAAAATTGTTGTTTTAAAGGAAGAAACACTTTTTCCTCAGTCCAATTCTGGGAAGGTATAAACTTAAATACCTTACAAAATAACTTTCATTATGAACACCATGAAATAGGCTTTATTAGCTTATACTAGAAATATAAAATATGAGAATCAGAGAAGGCAAGTGACTATCCAAAGTCACACAGCTAAGTCATGGCAGTGCTGGTTTTTGAATATAGGTTTATCTGATCCCCGAAACCCATGCTGTTTTCTCTGTTACTATAAAACTGGTAGGTAGCGGCATAGCCCAAGAATCATAAGCATGACACACAAATGTTATCGTAGAGCGGATTTATCTACAGAAATTGAGGAAGCTTAAAAGAAAGGGCTATGTGTGCAAAGATAATCACTGCAGAATTTACAACTGCAAAATACTGGAAACACCCTATGTAGATGACAGCATATAATTAAGCAAATTGTAATACATGTACTTGATATAATAGTATGCAGATATTAAAATTATGCTCAAGAGAGATTGCAACTTAACTTTGGGGATGGATGGGAGAGTATAAACTCAACAGAAATTGCATAGATTCTAAGAATACATGTGTGAAAAAATAAAATTTCTTAAACTCATGCACATGGAAAAGGAAAGCCAGACAGGGCTTGTGTGTAAAGGCCATTGACCACATCTGTCTCTCAAAAATGTAATTTAGTGGGAGGAAAGAGGGGTTGAGGTGGGTGAGAGATTGGAGGACAGTAGAAACTTTCATTATTTGCTTTATAAACTCCTAAAAAATGCATATAATTTTATGGCAAAAATTATAACAAATTCATTAAAAGCAACTGAAAAGAAATTTATGAGGTATCTGCAATTATACAGAAATTAACAATATCAGTCTAGAAATACTAAACAATTTTCCATTTGTACAGAGATAACACACTGTGTTAGATAGTGTAAGGCCTTTTTACATGGGTTTGATTACAGAAACTAATAATATATTCTCTAAATAATGAAAACAATAAAATATCAGCAATGGTTGTCTTTGGGTGATAGAATCTGGGGGTTGTCTAATGTTTTATTCCAGCTTTTCCAAGCTTTCTAAGAGTCCTGTGATGAATATATGTTTCTTTATATCTGAATTTAGAGAGTGAACTTATTTCAAGGAGATGGTGTACTTGAAAGTAGTCTGTAATCTGCAAAGGCTTCAATTATAAAAGCAGTTTTATTACAACTGTAAAACATATTAAATGCAGGCAGTGCCATTTCGTAGGGACAGAGGCAGATCTTCTATCTACCTGCCCAGGCTCTCAGCTGGGATGTGGCTGCCTCCTCCCAGCAAGTGGGAGGGCGGCTGGGTAAACCACTGCCGCCCACCCTGAGCAACCATGGTGCTTACCTGGCAGAACTGCAGGTGCTGGGTTAGAAAAGCATTTCTTGGGGCTTTGCTTCGCAGACTTGGTAGCCCCACAGAATCAGCTGGGAACTTTTAAATGCTCTATTCCAAAATGTTACATGGCAGTTGCTTCAGATGAGGCCCGAGCCTGGTGTATTTTTAGCATTTATTTGTTTCTTTGTTTGTTGGGACAGGGTCTTGCTATGTAGTTCAGCTTGGCCTTAAAAGCACTATGTAGCCTAGATTGGCCTCAGACTTGGGACTATCCTCTTGTCTCAACCTCCTGAGTGCTGAGATTACAGGCATGTGCCACTATGCCAGGCAAGCGTGGTGTTTTTTAAATGCTTCCCAGATAATGCTCCCAGACAGGATCAAGAGTGAGGTCATAGGGATAGTATGGATGAATTGTCCAGCAAGTTGCAGGGAAGAATTCCAAGACTTCTTTGGGAAAGCATAAACCTCTAACCAAGAAATGCATTATTTTTCCCATTGCTTTCCTCAAGCAAATCTGAGTTTAAAAAAAAAAAAGGAATTTCAATGGCCAATTACATATGAGGGTACTTATGAGATAATGTTTTTGATGATCTCATTTAATTAAAGTAATGTATGTAAACTGTGCACAGGTGTAACTGCCTGGACAATTCTGGACAGTATTTGAGGCAAAAACAATCATAGTCATTTACCACATAATGTTGTTCTGGTCAATGAGACCACATGTATGATGTCCCATAATGTTATAATGCAGCTGAAAAATTCCTGTGACCTAGTGACACTGTAGTCATCATAATATCATTTGGGATACATGACTCACATGTTTGTATTGATGCTGGTGTAAACCCTGTACTGGTGGTCATATAAATCATGGTGCATACAACCATGTCTGGTACATGATTCTCAGTAATGGTTATTAACAACTAGCTTACTGGTTAATGTGTTTGCCATACTACACTTTTTAATCATTATTTTTGAGTATACTCCTACTTTTTAACAAAAGAGTTTACCATCAAACAGAAGCCTGGCAGAAACCTCACACATCTCACATGCATTCCTCTATTGATCACATTCTTTTCTTTTGTGCTTGATTTAATCTCGCTTTGTTTCTGCTATCATGGCCTAAGAGCCTGGGCTATTCCAAAGGGAGGCTTGCTCCTCTCTTTTGCTCTTGTTGCTTTTGCTGTTTTCTGCCACCATGAATGGTTGCCCTTTTGCCATACCACCTTGTCTTGGAGCCAGCTGATTATTACCTGAAACCCCCACAAACTGTGAGATAAGTAAACCTTTTGCCATTTACCTTTGGGTGCTGGGTATTTTGTCTGAGCAATGAGAGAAAAGTAACTAGGACAGCGTATTTACACAAACCTAGACAGTACAGTCTGCTTCACACCTACACACACAGGCAACACCCTGGGGTGGGTGAAGTATTCACACCCCCCAATCCCAACACTAGACAATAAAGCAATTACAAACTCCAGATTCAGCTGCCTCCAAAAAGCCTGCCTCCTGTGACCACACGAGGCTCTGCGGGAATATCCAAACACAAACTGTAACATACACATTACAGTGTTTACACAATGGCTAGCTTCTTAACTGTGCATTTCTCAAAAAGTATCTCCATCTTTTAAACACATGACTATATTTACATATTCCTTGGAAGATATTTGAGATGAAGATATACAGAGTTTCCAAAAATCAAATTACTGCATACTTGAACCCAGATACTTCTGCTTCCAACCACAACTTGCAAATATCAGGAAGTGACCCATATGTTTAGTCACCAATCATATGAAGATTCAACAAAGCTAGCCTGCCTCCTGTTCCACCACCACCCCAGAGCCTCAAAAGCAACAGGAATGTTCTGTGCATGGAGTTGTATCACCAAGAGCAGTGCCTGGAGGAGAACTGGACACAAGCAACTGCATGTTGAACGAAACAATGAGGGACTGTCTTCCTCAAGGAAATATCATCCCCATTTTACAGAGCAAGTTACTGAAGCTCCAACAAGAAGATAACACACCCGAGATCAAACAAAAGGACCTGGGATGGCTAACTCTGGACTCCTATTCACGTTATCAAATGTTGTCATTAAAGACCAAGCCACAAAGTCAATTGCCTTAAAGATAATTTGTGTGGCAAGTCCTCAGTCTGAATATAATACACAAATACTATCACAGGAGGAATATTGAACAGGAGTTAACAAAAGTGATTTGTGATTATAGTGTTTTATTGAAAACAATTTATTTTATCAAGATTTAGTTCCAAATCCTTAGTCTGACTAATGACAATCTTTTGAAATGCTTTTCTTTAAAAAAATCTATTCTGCATCCTGAAAAATTCACATAATATAGTACGTGACAGATCATAGTAGTCATATATTTAGATCCACAATTACTAGATACAAATAAAAAATAGCTAGAGAGAAAATATCATATATGCATTTAATCAGGAAAGAAAAAGGCTTCTCTAATCAATGTCTTACAAAGCCATTAACCAGAGTCCTAAACTAAAGCTCAAATAATGGAAAAATGAAAATGATTCATCTTCTCATGACAAGGAGATTGCATTTTTATAAAAAAGTTGAATGCACTTACAGATGAAAAGGATCGATGCAACCATTTGGTAATTGGCTAAATAGTGGTCTTAAACAAATAGGCAAAATAACTAAATTAGGAGAAGTCAGAATTGTGTCCCTTAGTAGCAAGAAGCAATAACACTTCTTTAACACATAGCAATTACTCAGAACTTTGTTCCTTAAGTCATCAGTTATATAGAAACTGACTATAGTTAAAGGTATGAAAATTCACCTGTCCATCCTTCCACTTATCTGTCCATCTACCAGGTTTCGTTGCAGGAAATTGCCCATTATTTGATCACTTTTGACATGCAAAAAAGGCAATTTTATGTTATCCAAGGCAAAATGTTCAATTAGTAATCATTATGAGCCATAGTAATGATTATGGCCAACATAATGTGAATTTTGGAAGTTAAATGTTGAATACGAAATGTATCCCATCACCACAAACATGCAATGGGAACAACATACACCAACTACTGATGAAAGCTGTAAATGTCCAAATTGGTAAGTGATATATATGCATAGAAAAAAACAGCAATTCTTCAGGAGCATAGCTGATGGGATTTTATGAAATTATCTGCCCTTTTGCTCATCTCTATTTTTAAAACTTTTTATTTCATAAACATGCATTATTTGATAAAATTGGTGGTGGGGGAGACATAGAATGAAATTTGCAAAATTTATTCCTATTTACAGATGTGTATATGGTAGACAATTTAAAAGTTAAAATTGGATGAAGCAATCTAAGTAAAATAAGTTCAAAGTCTAACTGGACAAATAGGTAATGGCCAAACCATATAAGAAATGGAACTCTGATCCCCAAGTATAGTAACCAGCCCATTATCTCTAGTAAACAACCTCGGAAGGCAAGCAATCATTCTTTAGAAAACATCCAGCACTTGATTAATAACTGACAGTTTCTTTCATTTTTGTCCATACCTCAAACTCAGCACCAATCAGGAAAAGCCAGTTATGTTCCTACACCAGTCATAAAGAATGCCCTGCTTCTAGTTTGCCGCCTCCTGCTTCCTCAGGCCCACGGTCTCCAATCAGGGCTCACCTGAAGTCTTTCCTTTCTCCAATCTGAAACCTTCCCCCTCCTGCACTTGCCCTTAAGTCACTGCCAAACATCAGTGACAGTGGCTGACCCCCTTGCTGTAGCGGCTCTGAATGAACAGTCTTTGCCTGGTCTTGTTTGGTGGGTCTTCGTTTATTTCCACAGAAGAGAAAGAAATGGACTCAGAAATGAGTTCAACACATGGAATGCAGATAACAAAGTCAGATACATTTGTGAGAAATGAGGATGGTAGCAACTCTCCCTACTCCACTGTTCTCAGAGCACTGTTCTCAGGGCCTTGAGTTCTGATTCAGCCTCAGGAAGATGCAGTTATTTTACCTCTATTTCATCCTTTGTACCTTCTCACAGTATGCTTTGCTCTCAACTCCTTATCCTGCAAAGGGAAATCTAGCAGGTTTCCCTCTGTTTTTGGTTTTGATCTTAAAGGCTGTGTCCGAATCAGGAAAGTGAAGCCAGATTTCACCACAGACTATAAACTCCATGAGGACAGAGGGTGTGTCTATTCAGCCCTTCACCATGCGTGCAGCGGAAAGATTGGAATAAACACATGAACACATCCAATTCATCGGTACCACATGAATGCTGCAGACGATAACCCCATGACTCAGTCACGTTCAAACCTGTCTTGTTTCCCTGAATCAAGACATAGTGAGAGAAAACCTGTGTCCCCAAATGCTGAATATGCCTCAAATGGACTGGGCAAGCAACAGTCAAAAATCGGGTCATTGCTTACTAATTTGTCCCCTGGTACTCAGCGCTTAGTTGGATACAGCTGCATTTCTAAACTTCATCTTTCTCTCATGCTCACTCGATAGTAAACATGAATTGCTATTAATAATAATTTTCCACTGCACGTCCAGAACAATCCATCCAAAGAAAATTGGAACCTCTTCTTTACTGAGGTCCAGTCCCATCAATTTGATGCTCATTTTATAGAAAGGCCATTGAGCAAAATTAATGTACCCAAACAAATAGAGTTTGTCCTTGTAACTGATTCACAGTATGACAGGAAACAAGAGGGCTGCTTTAATGGCCTCCTTGGGGAAATTTATTTTCAGAACATTGAGTTATTTTCTTCTACTCTACCAGATTACATTAAAATCTTTTTAAAAAGAAAGAAAAGAAAAAGGAAACTTAGTTGCCTGTGTAGAAATCACTTTTGAGATCTAGCTTCATTTACATTCACTTGTCATTGTTCAAGTTGAATTATGGTATAATCTCAGGGCTATTATATTTCCTACCATTTTCTAGTTTTTCCATTTTCTTCATGCTACCTCCAGCATGGTTTTCTCTCAGCTCCTTAACATAAAAAAAAATCAATAGCCACTCTATACCAGAAATTAGGACATTTGAGCCTTTTTTACATACGACTATATCTTGCCATAAAATAATATTTTGGACTATGCTATGGTGTGAATATAACCTTCAAAAAGTTCATGCGTTGGAAACTTAATACAGTACCAAATTTCATATGCTTATAGTGTTTGGAGGAGAGGCCTCCAGGAGGTAATTAGAATTAATGTGGCCAGTCATGAGGGCATTAGTGGCTTTATAAGAAGAGGAGAGAGACCCAAGCTAGCACACTTGCTCTGTCTCAGCATGTGATGCCCTCTGCCAGGTTCTAATGCAGCAAGGAGCCCTCATGAAATGTCAGCACCATGCTCCTGGATGCTGCAGCCTCCAGAGCCATGAGCTAAACAAACCTCTGTGCTACTCTGTGATATTCTATTACAGCAAGAGAAAACACTGAAACAGACAATTATAACTATGGTTATCTTTTCATGCCGCACTGCACAGGTCAGTGATGTTACCTGCCTCATTCTCAATCATGAGAAATGAAAAACAATAGCTTCCCCAGTCTCTGTGGAGGATATGTTATTTTTCCTGTAATCTCCCTGAACTCTATCACAGCCAATTGCTGTTAAAAATAGCCAGGTGATAGCCAGATGTGGTGGCACACACACTTAATAATCCCAGCACTCAAGTAGCTGAGGCAGGAGGATTGCCGCAAGTTTGAGGCCACCCTAAATTACATAGTGAGACCTTGCCTCAAAAGATCAATAAATAAAATAAATATAGTCAGTTTATGGAGTAACCTAGGAAATGCCAGGTATGAAAAATTCCACCTAAACAGAGAGGGTAGTGATGAAAGAAGCCAACCAGACTACCTTGGTTAAGAAATCAGATATAGAAAATAGGAGGAGAGAATCAACTGGGGGAGCAGGAAGAGATGCTGAAAACTTGAAAAGACAAGGCATGAACAAGTCCCTCTTACAATTAAGCAGCAGCTCCACACTCAAGAGCCATAAAGAGCTGGAGCAGCAGAGTGGAAGGGGCTGGGGGAAAAGACGAGAACCTAGCGCCCGGTCAGGTTTCCTTCGGCCAGCTGGATGCCACTTTCTGATACCTGAGCTTTCTGTTATACTCATCATGGGCATAGTTTTTGTTTTTGTTTTTGTTTTTGCACTTTGATTGAACAAAGTGTCTTTGACTGACTTACATCCTCAAGCCTTTTTATTTTTTGAGATAGGAACTTGCTAAGTGACTAAGTTGCCAAAGCTGGGCTCTTGCTATTGTGAGCATACTTTAATGAAGACAAAACTCTATTACAGCTAAGAGCTTCTGTGTGTATATGTCTCTGTGTATGTCTCTGTCTCTGTCTCTCTCTCTCTCTCTCTCTCTCTCTGATACAAAAGAGCTACACACACACACACACACACACATCTTCTAAAAAATAACCCTCACCTAATCTGGAGGCTGTTTGCCTTCCAGAACAAAGAGGAGCAGCCAAGAGGAAATGACCCTAAATTTAGAGCAGGAGTGTGAGCTGCCATCTAGCTCTCCCAGTGTTTGCAGTGTAATCAGGGTACGGGGTTTATTATCTCTAATCCTACTACTTCCACCATAAAAACAGACTTGGACAAGAAGCATCACTGGATAAGAAAATACTGAGTGTTTATGACAAATCCTGTGTGACCTAATGGGGCTTAATGCTGAGCTAAGTGCAATCTGGGACTCTTCTGATCTTGCCGTTAATGCAGACAGGCAGACAAGTTACCACAAAATTGCGTCACGTTAGCCTGTGCTACAAGTAGGAGCTCACTTATAGCCAGAAGGACACCACATCTGGTTGTAGGAGGAGGTCTCACGGGTATTCTTCTGGAGACTACCAAGACCCAGATGAAGAAGGTCGAACCACCACTTTGAGGAATAAGTGTGCTCTGTCCAGAAAACAGAACAGAAGAGGAATCTGTGGGATGATTAGTTTTATGCATCAGTTTGTTAGGCTACAATGTCCAGTTATGTAATCAAAAGCTAACCTAGGTGTTGCTGAGAAAATAATTTGCAGATGTGGTTACCATCTACATTACAATCAGTTTACTTTAGGTAAAGGAGATTACCTTCCACAATGTGATGGGCCTTGCTCAATCAGTTGACAAGTCAAAAAAACAACAGGAAAGAAGATCTGTCTGCAGGCTGAGCATGAACTCCTGCCTGAGTCTCCAGCCTGTAGACCTCCCCTTCAGACCCCATGGCCATGTGAGCCAAGCCCTTAAAATAAATCCTGTGTATCTTGTTGCTCTGTTTCTTTGGAGTACCTTGGCTGATATAATCCAGGTAAGAGCATGTATTCAAGTCCTGAGATGAACAGGGAGCCACAGCATCCGGCTTACAATCACTGCAGACGGTAGTGCCCGGAGGCCACAGGGCTTTATAAGCCCGAATAAGTATAGGCAAGTTCAAAGTTTCTCTCTGAGGGTTTAGCAACTGCATCTGTTGAAGCAAGGCAACATTCGTCAGATTAACAGGGGAAAAAAATGTTTCCACATGCATTAACATGCACACATACATGAGAGCCACATGAGATAGGAGGTTTGAACAAAACCAGTAAGACTTAAATGTTTACTTTACAGGAAGGAGGAGAGTCAGGAGAGGGTAACTATTTTTAGAGGAAGTGATGGCTTGGAGTGTGGCAACCGTGCTAGAAAGCCAAGTGGATGATTCAGGAGCTGTCTAAGAAGCAGAGTCGGTAGGGTGAAGAGTGGGAAGATGGATAGATCGAGTCCAGGGAAAGTTCTGTACACATGGACAATGACTTCATAGCTTAGTGTGCTGTTTCAAAAGTTCTCATCTAGCAGGAATGCCTGTGACTGTACGCCTGATGGGTTTTTTTTTTTTTTTTGCTTCTAATTAATTGCTCAACAAATTTCAGTTCTGAGATAAGTTAAAAATAGTATGGGCATGTGAGATTTTTCATTTTTATTATACACCAGAGTCTCAAAGTCCAGAAACTATGGTACGGCGACTCTCCAGGGTTTCCTCAGAGCTAGGAGTGACAGTTTCTAGTTTTTAGGGCTTCCTTGAGCAACTTACATTTTCCTGGTGAGAAGTCATTTTTCTGGTCAGTCTGGTGAGAAGGCTCAGCGGAGAAGCAGCCATAGAAGGAAGCAGCACAGGTGATCTTAGTGTAGCTGGGGCTTCCTCATGGGTATTCCTGACCAGTGTGGTGAAGGATGAAAATTTGTATACCCTAGAGGGGGCCTGTGACACGCCTGTGAGGAAAGGACTGTGCTGATAAAGCTTAGAGTATATGCCAGGCACCCTGAAGAGTTGAGGGAACACATTCTGCATGTGATATTTCATAGGCAGATTTTTGGGGCAGGTGTCCAAAAAGAACTTTTATTGTAGGAAATTTGGAATCCTGGTTGTCTCAGCCATGGGACAGCATAAACCTGGTCATACACAGGAAGCCATTTCCCTTGAGCACTCTCTGTCTCTTTACCATGACCACTTCTTGCTTTCCTCAGTGGTTCCTTCTGTGATGGTCACAGATTCGTTAGGAAAGCTATGCTCCCAGACTCACTGAGCCTCTAATCAGGGACATTCTAAGTGGGTTTTCTAAGGGGTTGAACACTCCCCTAGTTCTTCTCCAAGGTCATGGCCATTGGAAACCTCACCATGGAACTTCATTTGGAAAAAGGACTTTTGAAGATGACACGAGGTAAGACAAGGTCAGACTGGATTGGAGGGCCCTAAATACAATGACTAGTATACTTAAAAGAAAAGGAGAGGATACACAGAGATAGAAGACTATGTAAACCTGAAGAAGAGACTGCAGTGACCAAAGACTGCTGGGAGCCACCAGAAGTAGAAAGGAGGCAAGGACAAATGCTCCCCAAGAGCTTTCAATGTGAGCATGATGCTGCCAGCCCTTCGACTCTGACAATAATTCTGTTGTCCTGAGCCACCCAGATTGTGGTAATTTGTTATGGCAACCCCAGAAAACTGGTACAGGGTTCAAGAGGTAACCCTCAGGCCTCTCTGCAGGCCCAGTCATGGGCACCCTCTTTCCTTTGCCCTGCCTGGGGCTGAGGGATCTGGCCTCTTCCTCATTTCTCTGGGCAACTCTTCATGTACCCCCTGCTCTCATCATAGGCTGGCATGAGTCACACACAGTTCTCCCAGCTCCCCTTTTTCCTTTTTCACAAGCTCATCATAGTCTCCTTTTTGCTTAACTAGGTTTTTAAAATTTTTTTTACTAATTATTATGAATTCAGACCAATAGGCAGGCAACCATACAAATGTGAATCCTGGGGAAGTTATAAATAGTATAAAACTTACTGAACTTTAGTTCCTGCACTCTAGCTCCTGGACTTATCTAGCATCTGGGAGTACATTGGCACTAGGGTATTTTCATTTTCTGTCATGAAAATGAAAAACAAAAATGGAATTGTCTTCTATAGTATAAAAATTTAAAACTTTTTCTTAATGCAAACAGCACAAACTAGAAGTACAAGTGTGTTTTAATTAAATACATACATTTTTAAGCACTGCCTCAGCCTTGCATCTCATGAACTCATTACCCTGTCTGACTACCTGAAATATTTCTACCCAACTTAGCTGTCTATAATATTCCCCTCTCTGCAGAAGTACCCCTAACTGCCATGAGAGGGCAAGGGGCGATGTCCATTCTGGCCACTTCTGGCCAAAGAGGGTAGTAGTTGTGAACAGCAGTCAGGGATACTCCACCAAGGGTCTGTCTAAAGTCCCTCAATAGATGCCAGGTGTTCTTATCTTGGGTAGGTGTATAGCTTTAAGTCTGGAAGAGAAAAGGCCAAAGACATAGTTAAGTATCCATCAGCCAAAGAATAAGATCAGCAAAATTCTTATGAATACAACCAAGAAAAGTTTTCACCAGGAAAAACCAGTAATAGCCTTCCATAATAAGGGTAGGAAGAAAGTTCTTGGAATTTCAGAATCTGACATGACATTAACCTGTTTTTTAATATTTTGCACATCTGGGTATGGTGGCATGTCTGTAATCCTAGCACTTGGGAGGCTGAGGCAGGAGGACTGCTGTCAGTTCAAGGCCAGTCTGAACTACACATAGCAAGACCCTGTCTCATAAAACAAACAAACAAACAAACAAAACAAAATAAAAAAATCTTGAAAGTATAGTTTCAAGGCTATAGTTAGCAGAAGGATCAGAAATATACACACAACATTCGGTCTTTACACAAGTTTCCCCCTTGTATTGCTGTTAGAATATCTAATGCCATCCAATTTTGGAGGACAGCTTGGTTCATTAATTTTACTTCTTCATTTAGGAGAGACCAGTCAAAGCATTGTTTAAGGACGGTTGAGCATAGTTAGTATGTGTTGCATGACATCCTGTAACCCTCAGGAAAGGATAAAAATAGAAGCCAAATGATCATACCAGTGAAACACACTTCTAGATCACTGATGTACTAGACAGGGTAAGTTTACAAGTTGTCAATATTTTTGACACTCCTGCCTTGTAGCCACACAAATCCCAGCATGCATCTCCACATTCGGGAGGTGGCCATAGCCACAAATTGGTTCCACTGGGCTAATGAGTGCCACTGGGGACTTCCTATCTAATTCCAAGGTGCTTAAACTAGTCTATTGCAAAACAATCTTCAACCTGTAAAGTTATGGTCTGTATACATTGCTCAAGGGTAATAGATCTGGCCAATAGTGACCAGTCCGCCCACCATCAAAAAAGCCCAAATGTGGGAACAAACTGTCCATTGCCAAGTCAAAAGAGCCTAACCACAAGAACAAGGAAATACCCTCTGTAACAGAGAGCTCTGCTGCCATCCTCCTCTAGAGAAAGACATGTTACATAGAAAGTACAAGATCCACCCCAGCTCTCAGCCCATGGCCAAAACAGTACCTGCCCCACCTTTTAACTGTTCATAAAAACCCTGCTCAGCCCTGCCCTGGGCGCCTCACCCTGGTCTGCTGGGTAAAGTGCCACTTCTGTTTCCTTTAATTAAAAACCCTCATGTCGACCTTGCCGTGTGTGTTCTGGTTCTTGGCGTGGGGTTCGGCCATTCTATCAAAGGGGAGTCCATCCCAAGTAGTTTGTAGAGTCAAGCCAATGAGAATAGAAGTGATTTCTTTGTTTCTAACGTAAGAGGGCCTTTCTGTTAAGTTGTCTTATAGTTGAAGTTAACCACATATAATCATCATCAGTATAAATATTGACTTTCTGTCCTTCACTGACTTGTAAAGCCCTTTTCAGATCTATGAGCTCTGGAGCTGGGAACTAGTCTCAGGGGCAAATGAGGAACTTTCATATGTCTGATGTAGAGTCACTACTGCTTACCCTGCCTTTCTTGTCCCATTTTCCATGAAGGAGCTACTATCAAAGAAGAGGGTCATGTCAGGTTCAGGAAGGGTTGCAACTAACAAGCCTTCTCTGGCTTCATACATAAGGAGAATTACCTGTTTGCAGTCATGTCTTTTAGCCTGAATTTGTTCTTCTTTGGTAGAAAGATGACAGGGTATAAGAAGGAATATGTCGTGGCCCTGAAGCAAGGCCAGCAGATTGCTGTAGCTGCTGATTTCAAACAGGAGTCTAAAGAGAATTCTTTCTGTGGTCTCTTGGCCATTTCAGAACTTTGGAAATGGAATGGTCAATTCATCAGAAAGAAATAGCAGGTGAGTATGGCGGACTTTGTGGGGCCTGCAGGGAAGAGACCCTGGCGCCTCGGGACATGCACCATGCAGTTGACCTGGGGTGCCAGGAGAACAAGGAGCTCCTCCCCTCTCTGGGGAGCGGCTGAGAGTGTGGCCCACTTTCAGCAGCCTGAAGGAGAGAGACCCTGGCGCCTCGGGATCTACAGCTTGTGGTTGACTTGGGGTGCCAGGAGAACAAGGGACTCCTCCCCTCTCTGGGGGGGCGGCTATGATCCTGCCGGCGTGTGGGCTGAGAATCAGACATCTCGTGTAGTCCTGTCCCCCTTCCCGTATCCCCCGCCCCGCCTGCTTTCAAGTGGGAGCCAGTGAACTACACATCTTGTGAAAAGATTGGCTATGTTATTTAGTATGAGCTCCCCATATGCAAAGATAAGGACAACCATTTGGAAGAAAACAAGAGACAATATGACAGATAGTGAAGATCTCTGGTTGTCTAGCTTTGAAATTTATGCTTTCTTATGTCCCGTTCTGTTCTGTTTTGTTCTGTTTAATTTTACTCCCTTTTAAAATAAAATTCAAAAAAAATTTTTAAAAAGAAGGAATATGTCTTTATTTGTATGGCTGGTCCTTCTAGAAGTTGATCCTGGTATTTCAGAAATCAGTCGTCTAATAGCCATAGGCTCCTTTTGGAATAAAGAAGTCCTGCCACAGTGTGAGGTGTATATGCAGTAAGATCTTTGCCTCAATCAGCTTGGATTCTTCTCGTTACAGGAGAGCTATGGCAGCCACAACTCTAAGGCTTGAAGGACATCCCTTTGCTACAATGTCTAATTCATGACTCAGATACCCTCCGGGCTGTTGAGCAGGTTCTTGATCCTGTGTAAGTACTCCCAATACCATGCCCAGCTTTTTATCAACATATAGATTGAAATGGTTGGTGTCTTGCTGGTAGGCTCAGTATTGGGACATTTAGAAGTACCCTGGAATGAAGTTTGGGAATTAGGTTTCCAGGTTAAAGTATGGTTATCTGCCTTTTGGACTTTCTTTATAAGCTGATAGAGGAGTTGTGTGATCTCACCATACCTTGCTATCCAAAGGTGACAAAATCCTGTAATTCCTAGGAATCCTGCTAGCTGTTTTAGGGTCTTGGGTTGCAGGAAGGAAAGTATTGGTTTACTTCTCTCTTCTTCTAGCCTTCCAATTCCCTTAGATATGATAAGGCCCCTCAAGGCTGCAAAGTTGAGCCCTAGACCTACAGACCTTATCACCTCTGTCTGAAAGTTCAAAGAGTATGGGTGCCTTGGCTTTTGAGGGGGCACATAACAGTATATTATCCACACATTGTAAGACTATGACTTGGGAAATTTCAAAACATGCTAACCTGCCCCCCAAAATGAAGACTGTATCTGAACTCTTAAGGAAACACAGTCCAAGTCAATTGAGAGGCCTGGTAGTGACATTTTCAAAGGTGCAAAAAATTGGGAATCTGTATGTAAAGGAATACAAAAGAATGCATATTTTAAATCCAACACTGAAAATCAATTGGCATCTTCTGGGTTCTGAGAAAGGAGAGTGTATGGGTTAGGTACTACTGGGTTAATTGGCACTACTTCTTCATTTATCAATCTAAGGTCCTGCACTAACCTCCACTCCCCATTGGACTTTTGAACTCCCAAGACTGAAGTGTTGTAGGGACCACTAAAGAGTGTAGGTAAACCTTGTACCCTTAAGTTTTCAATTAGAACCATTAGTTCTCTTTTAACTTCAAGCCTTTGTGGATATTGTCGCAGATGAGAACAAATAGTAGGATTTTTTATTTGTACTGGGGCAACTCTTAATGCTCTACCTATTTTACCTGTAGCTGCCCATGCTTCAGGATTTATTTCTGTCACCACAAGGGAGGCAGTATACCTGACCTGAATGTGTGTATGTCACAATTTTCAAACAAGATATCTCTCCCTAGGAAGGAAACTTGACTTTCACGCTTTAAAAAGGAATGAGGGAAGAGAAGCCATCTCAGTTACAGCCTAATGGCTGTGAGAAATAACAAGTTATCTCCTCTCTAGTGACTTCTTTTACTGAAGTATCATAGCTGGAAGGAAGGCCAGAGTTGAAAAGAAAGGCTGAGAGACATGTGTGAGTATCTAGCAATAGGCTGGTTTCTGTCCCCTCTATAGTCATGATTAACTGGGGCTTCTCCATGGAGATGAAAGTGCAGCCTAAGGGAGAACATACTGTCCTTGGACCCTTCAGTCTTGTTGAACAACTGGTAAGATAAGTCTGATCCCTGGGACCTCCAGTCTGACTTCTAGTGGTCACCTTTGCAATCAGAGCATGTCTCAGAGGGCTTCTTGTCACCACAGTTCTTATCATAGTCCTTCCTAAAGTAGTCTGGCTTTCCACAGTGATAGCAGGTGTTGTCCTGCTTTTCTTGGATCACTGGGAATCCGACTCAGGGTCTATTCTTTTTGAGGCCACATCAAGGCAGCCATTTTCTCTTGGTCTCTTCGTTTTCTCCACTTGGCTTCCTCCTGGTCTCGATTATAAAAACCGAGGAGGCAATTCTCACTAAAGTATCAAGTGAGCTATCTGAACAAAAACCACCTTATGTAGCTTTTTTCTATATCTAAGGCTGACTGAATAATAAACTTGTCTTTAAGAATAATCTGTCCATCGAATCAGGAGCCAGGGATATATATTTCATCAATGTCTCTTATAAATGATCTAAAAAAGGCAGAGGGGTTCTCATCTTTATCCTAATGAATAGTTTACAATTTAAAATAATTAAAGGGCTTAGGTTCTAGTGCTTCTCAGCACTAGAGAGAATACCTGTCTGAAGATATTTCCTATTCCAGTCTCCCATCTAGTTGATAGGCCAGTAGGATCTCGTGTAGGGACCCTTGGACTCCAGTGGGAACTGGATGTTCCCCTGGCTATGTATCTTCCAGCCTCTAAAATGAACAATATGATAGTCATCTGTAAATGTAATAGCAGCTTGTAGTACTGCTTATCTCTCATTAGAGGTCAATGTTTGATTTACATCTTTCCAGTTCAATACATAGGTCTGAGTAAGTCCCTTAAAGACCTCAATGTACTGATTATGGTCATCTGAAAACTTTCCCAGATCTTGTTTGACCTGTTTGAAGTCACCGAGAAAAGGACACATGGACATGGGTAGTCTCATATTGGCCATTTCCTTCTAATAAGGGGTACTGTCCTTGAGGGGCTTGAACAAAATCAGCTAAGGATGGATATAGCCCAGTAGTGGCTTCAGGTACAGCTGGCTTAGGAGGCTCAGCCTCAGGATCCCAGGGGCCAGGGAGGGCTGCCTCAGGCTGTGATAGTGTGCCTGAGTGGCCAGAGGTGTCTGGTTTTCCTGTGACTTATATTTACATTTTGGATGCAAGTAAGGATTATCTCTTAAGCTAAAGAAAGTCTCAACATACAGTAATTCTGGCCATTTTTCCTCTCTCTTACAATACAACTGCAGTTGTGAAATAGTGTCATACTCAACACTTCCCACTACATTCCATTCTGCCTCTGAGGGGTAGGCAGGCCATATGCAAGTGCAAAAACTATTAAACAGCCCCTTATCAATATGTGAGGGTTGAACAATTTTCAGTGTTTAAGAATACATTCCAAAGGAGTAAGAGAACTTGTCACTGAGTTTCCAATCTCTTTCCAATTATCTTGCTGGGAGCTCCAAATGATACAGGACTTCCAAATGATATGGAGGAAATAAATGTAATTCTCAACCTGTTAGATGGGTCGAGTTCATTTTCCGCACAATCAAAGAATGAATTCTAAGGACCAATGGAAGTTAAGAGTAGAAAATTTTATTGAGGGAAAGACAGCTCCTAAGAAAGATAGGAGGAGCCTGATGAGCTCAGTTCTCAAAGCAAGTTTTATGGAGCAAAATCATGAGGTAGATACAAAGTCACAAGAAGAGTACAATGTGGGATAAAACTATGATCAGCCAGTAAGATTACAAGTATAGCTGCTTAGGTAACGTGGATCCAATGAGGCCCCAAGTAATTTGGCAAATATAAACAGAAAGAAAAAGGACCTTTTTTGAAGATGTGAGTCAGGAGTTCCTGGTCCCCCAGCTGGGTGACTGATGTCTATCTAGACAGTATTAGTAAGAATAACTAAAGGTGAAAAAACTTACGAGTTCAAATCTGAGATGCTCATAAAAATATATATTAACCCAGTGCCACACTAGGCAAGTGTTCTACTACATCACAACCTGACACATCCAATACATTTTAACATATTCATGTGAGTTGAAAAAAGTCTACTTCAGCTGATAATTTGGTTTGATAATGAAGATAGTGGTTGGGTAATGAAGACTGACATTGCTCACTTACTTAAATATTAGATGTTTTCATATATTGAATATTAAATGTTTTCATATATTGAATGAGAGAAATTTGTAGTTCTAAGGTTTGACAAAAATACATAACGTTCATGACAAATTACAATAATTTTAACAAAAATATTGTATTGCCGAAGGCATATAAAAATGCTAATGTTTCTATTTTCTAAACTCCAAGTAAAAAGTAAGGCATATTGAGATGAGTTACAGTACCATTATTAATAATTTGGTAAGCTCTGTTGTTGTTTTGGTAAGTGTTTAAAAAAGCCTTTTTTGAAGGAAAGAAAACACCCAAATCAATGCAATTAGAAATGAAAAAGTCTGCTGAAATTCAGATTATTGTCAACTATGAGAACCTGTATTCTAGTAAAATAGAAAATTCAGAAGAAATAGATTCCTAGATATAGATGAATGACCAAAGCTGATGCAAGAAAGCATAAAAAACCTAAATAATCCCACATCAGGCAATGATATTGAAGCAGTAATTTAAAAAAATTACTACTGGTTGGGGATATAGCACAGTGGCAAAGCACTTGTCTGGCAAGCACAAGATCTTGAGTTCCATCCCGAGTACAAAAAAAAAAAGAAAAGAAAAAAAAAGAAATAAGAAACTACTACTAAGTAAAACCCAGGTTCTGATGGGTTCACTCTTGATTTCTACAAGAACTTTAGGGAAGATCTAACACCATTATTCCTCGAACTCTTTAATGAAATCAACAGGGAACAAAGTCATTTTGGGAAGCTATCAATGCCCTGATTCCAAAACCATGAAAGGACTCAACCAAAAAAGAGAGCAACAGGCCAATCTCCTTAATAAATATTGATGCGAAAATTCTCAACCAGATACTGGCAAACAGGATGTGTTATGGTTTATATCTAGATATCTCCCCACCAAAGCTTCATGGCTCATAGGTGGGCTTTTGGGAAGTGATTGGATCATGAGGGTTGATACTCATCAGTGTGGCTAGAGAAGAGAAGTTGCTGGGGTCATGGCCTAGGAGAGTGTCTTCTGCTTCCCCCCTTTATCACTCTCTCCACTTCCTGTTGCCATGCCATAAGCTGTTTCTCCTCTGCCATGCACCTTTGCAGTGCTGCCCTCCCTTGAAGCTACAAACTATGAGCCCAAATAAACTTTTCCTCCTTAAAGTCAGAGATGTCAGGTATTGTGTCTCAATGACAAGTGAAGTAACTAAGATAGGATGCAACAAATCATTGAAAAGATTATACATCATGACCAAGTAGGACTCATCTATCCTTGGGATTCAGAGATAGTTCAACATATACAAATCAATAAATGTAGTATATCACATAAAAAAAGCAAGGACAAAAACCAGATGATTATCTCAATTGTTGCAAAAAAAAAAAAACTAACAAAATCCAACATCCATTCATGATTTTAAAAAAACCTGAAAATAGGAATAGAAGGACCTTATTTCAATCTGATAAAAGACATTTATGACAAATCAATGGCCATCATATTAACTGGGGAGAAGCTGAAAGTTTTCCCTGTGAAATCAGGAATAATCTACAATTCCGGCACTTGGGAGGCTGAGGCAGCAGGGTTGCTACAAGTTTAATGTTTGTACGGGCTAAACAGTAAATTCAAGACTGGCCTAGACTACATGGTGAGACCATGTCTCAAAAAACAAAAAATAAGAAAATAAAATCAGGAACAAGACAAAGATATCTGCTATCACTACTACTGTTCAATACAGTTCTCCCATATGTCAGTCAGAGCAATCAGGCAAGCAAAAGAAGTAAAATGGATAAATACAGGAAAAGAAGAAGTCAAAATATCATTATTTGCATATGACATGATCCTCTACATAGAAGACCCAAAAATTCCTTGAATTAATAACCAAATTCAGTACCATAACAAGATACAAAGCCAACACAGAAAATCAATAGTGTCCCTGTATACAATAACAAACTCTCCGAGAAAAAAGATAGGGAAATAATACCTTTCACAATAGCATTAAGAAAAGTTAAATACCTAGAAATTAACCTAACCAACGAAGTGAAAGAACTCTACAGTTAAAAAATACAGTGCTCTAAAAAAGAAGATTGAAGTAGACATCAAAAAATGAAAAGATGTATCCTTGTTTCTGGATAGACAGAACCAATATAGTGGTGCCTCAAATTATAAAATTAACTATTTCCATGATTCTGGTTACAGAATTCATTCCATGATTCTGGCATTCATATGCAACTATATAGTTAAAATGGCCATACTTCCAAAACTGATACAGAGATTTAACACAATTCCAATCAAAATACCAATAGCGTTCCTCACAGAACCAAATAACTCTAAAATTCATATGGAACCAGAAAAGACCTAGAATAACAAAAACAATCCTGGGCAACAAAAGCAGGCAGGAGGAATCATAATTCCAGACTACAAGTTATAAAAACAGCATGATATTGGCCAAATAAAACCCTCTACACATATGGATCAATGGAGAAGAACAGACGATGCAGAAACAACTCCAAGCACTTTCAGCTACCTGATCTTTGACAAAGGGACCAAAAGCTTACACTAGAAATAAGAGAGCCTCTTGAACAAGTTATTTTGGGAAACTAGCTATCCACATACAGAAGATTGAATCTAGACCAGTAGAGGAGAACCTATGGCACACATGTCACAGTGAGCACACAGAGCCCTTTCTGTTGAGACACAAGCCAAGTCACCCCAGCTTTGCCCCAGAAGCTGAGCATTCAGGTTTAAGTGTAGTATTGGCACTTTGTCATAAATAAGTGGGTTCTCAATTGCAATTTGGGCACTCGGTCTCTAGAAGTTTTGCTATCACTGATCTGGACCATATCTCTCAACATGCTCTAAACTAAAATAAAAATGGATCAAAGATCTAAATATTAAGACATTTAATCTATTAAAAGATAAAATAAGTAAAACTCTTGAAAGCACAAAGCAAGGACTTTCTGAACAAAACCCCAATTGCACAAAAGATAACATTAAGAATCACCAGTTGG
Organism: Dolichotis patagonum; assembly: GCA_004027295.1. Classification (NCBI taxonomy): domain Eukaryota; kingdom Metazoa; phylum Chordata; class Mammalia; order Rodentia; family Caviidae; genus Dolichotis; species Dolichotis patagonum. The sequence continues at coordinate 37,846 of PVJX010003415.1, read as the reverse complement.
AAAGCTTCTGCACAGCAAAGGAAACAACTTACAAAGTGAAGTGATAACCCAGAAAATAGGAAAAAAATTTGGTAGCTGTTCCTTGGGTAGAGGACTAATATCTGGAGTATATAAAGAATTCAAAACAATTAGAATCTCCGAAATAAAAGACCCAATTTACAAATAGGCAACTGAAATGAACAGTCACTTCTCAGAAGAAATACAAATGAACAATACAAGAAAAAAATGTTCAATATGTCTGGCCATTAAAGAAACACAAATTAAAGCAACATTGAGATTCTATCTCACTCCAGAAAGAATGGAGATGGTGTAAATTGATCTTTATAGAACTGACAGTTATATAACCTCTGGATTGCAGAAGGCATACTCTATTTAAAATGCACATGGAGTATTCACCAGGTAAGGAACATCTGGGCTGCAAAATGAGTCTCAATACATTTCAAAGGATAGAAATGTTAGAGTACCTCCTTTGTGTGCAACAGATTCAAATGAGAATATCTAGAGAAGCAGAAAGGCTTTGAAATACATGGAAATTAACATACCTCAAACGAATGAGTGGGAGAAAAAAATTGAGAAGTTAAAAATTTGTCTCAGCTGGCTGAAAATGCTCATCATATCAAAAACAGTAGAGTGCAGCCAAAGCAATGATAGGAGGTCAACTAGTAGCTTTAAGAGGATAAATTTAAGTCAAAGGTCCTCCATCAGTAATCTCTAAGCAACCAAGAAAAGAAAGAGAAATCAAACACAGAGTGCGTAATAAAGAGCAAAGATCAATGAAACAGAAAGAGAAAATAAATGGAACCAAGTTTTGGCTTTTTGAAAAGATTTGCAACACTGGTAAACTTCTGGTAGATAATTCAGAAAAAAACTACCATTGACAAGAATGCCTGAACCAAGACGTTTAGTGGAAGAAACAAATACTCTATTAGTCATTCAAATAAACCTATGTGACCTTCAGATTGCAGTAAACTCAGAGGGAATTCTGTAGCCCAAGGAGACACCTGTAGGGACATGAGTCCGAGTCTGGCGCTCCACTAACCAGCAGCAAGTGAGCAGCGCGCTATCTGGGCCCTCAGGGGTAAGTGTTCGCCCCGCCCCTTCACGCGCCCCGCCCACGCCCCCTCGCTCCGCCCCCCACACGCCCCGCCTCTTCCCCCGGTCCCGCGCGTTCCACCCTTACTGGCCCCCTGCCCGACGCCTCCGCGCAGGCGCAAAGTCAGCGCCCGCTGAGGGTAGAGGTGGGGTGGGGTGTGGCGCGATAGGGCCAGGCCGGGCGGGGCAATCGCTGGGCAATCTCTGGGCAATCTCAGGGCAGGCGCCAAGCTGGCCCCGGAGCTTGTGAGACGGCGTCGGGGGGCTGCCAAGCGGCTCGAGTGCCCCGCGATGCGGAGGTCGGACCCCAGCAGCTGCTGACCGCTCTGATCCAGTCTCGGGAAGCGAGGGGGCGCCCATGGCGGAGCCCTGTGAGCGCGGCGGGCGGGCGTCCTCGGGCAGCGGGAGCCCGGAGGAGGAGGACGACGAGGAGCGGGAGCCGCTGCTGCCACGCGCCGCCGGGGCCGGGCCGCGGAGAGCTGCGCCGGGTGGTGCCGTGAGGCTGCAGGCGGCGGCGCGGGGCGAGGGCACGGCCGACCTCCGTCAGGCCGGCGACCAGGAACCGCTGCTCCCGAGGGAAGACTCCCGGATTCTGGACCAGGAGCCGGACCGGAGCCGCTCTGCGATCTCAGGTGCGAGTGCTCCTTCGGGCGCGTCGCGTGGGCCCTTGCCCCACGCGTAGCCGGCCGAGAGCATGGCCGGCCGCGGGCTCTAGGCTTGCTGTCACCTCTTCTGATTGGTGGCCGTAGGCCGGCTCGCCTCTGGCCAGCGGTTGTGGTTAACTCGGAGGATGCTTTAGTCCTGTCCCGGTAGTGAGTCCAACGCTGGAGTCGACTCTGCAGAAATCTTAACGCTGCCAGATGACGTAAATTGTTTGCTCAAGTTTGGACTTGAATTCCGAATTGAGAACTCTGAACTGTCCAAAAAGTTCCCCATGATGCGAATTGACAGTAGAGAGATGGACAGGACTGTCCACTCGTCACAGGGAACTTTCCAAACCCTTTCCTACCGAAGGTTATTATGACGCTAGCCAGAGGGCAGAGGCAGTTGAATTCCTGTTTCTGCTATCTCTCTTGCAAAGTTTTTGAGTAGCACACCTTGTTTTCACTCTTAACAGCAGGACTGATGGCCTCCGAAAGAGAGGATAATTGAGCTGTATTGCAGGCCTGAATATTTGTTTGAAGTTAGGTTTTTTTGACGTATGAAGTTGGATTACTTTGGCGGAAAATAAGTAGACTGATACATGAAGTCTAGATACTGACAGATAGGCCTGTTTGAAAATAGTGCTAACACCTATTTGCATTTAGAGATGGCGCACACGCCTTGTCTGGAGTATCACTCCACGTGACAGTTTAAAGAAAAACCTCAGAAAGTAGCATGTTTTGTTTGTTTTTTTTTTAATGAATACTTCTTTGTCTTCCTGGGGGTGTTAGGTTTCAACTGTCTCCTCCTAGTACTCTAATGTGCCTTTAATAATTTAAAGCATTTTGGATAGAATAAGTCACTCAAGTTCTAGTTAGTCTTCTATTCAAACATAAATATTCTGAAATAAATCAGAAAGATCCAAAGAGAGCAGTCTGACTTGGCATAGTGGTGAATACCTGTAATCACACTGCTCAGGGGGCTGAAGCAGGAGGATTGCCACAAACTGGAGGCCAGCCTGGGTTACATGGTGAACTCAATGCTAGCCTGAACTACATAGCAAGACCTTGGAGAGGTCTTACTGTTGAACCTTGGAAACGCCTCTGACAGGAATGTCTGCTGCCCTTAAAACATTTAGCTAATTGCATGTGCTATTTGCAGTGCAACACTAATTAGATCAAACAAACTTGAAGTTGGAACACAGACAGTGCTGGATTTACCTAGCAGTTGGTCAGTTTCGGCATACATTAGCTAGAATCCAGTCTGGGATGGCTAGCTTGCTGTTTTCTATTCCAAAGTTACTATTTTAGTAGAACCTAAAGCATGTTTGTTATGTGAAAATGTTTTTTCTTGTAAGCAAACAATAAAGATCAAAGTGAACATGAATATGATAATTAGAATTCAAATCAATTTTTAAAAAGAATTCCTGCCTTCTCAGTGGTGGTAACTAAGAGTTTGATAAGATCGTTTAAAAATTATTTTTCATTAATTCTCTCAACGCCACAGCAAGTTAGTTGTCATTAGCCCTCTTCCTTGTTGTGAGAATTGAAAACTAATACAATAGTTTTAGAACTGGCAGTTCCTAAAACTTCAAAGGTAAGTGGTTTGCCCAAGTCAAATATCCAGGAAGTGGTAAGACTAAGACTGAAACCAGGACTGAAACTAGGTCTTCTTTCTTTATGTCCTGCGTTACTTCCATTTTGCTTAAGATCCCTGAGTTTGTCACTTTTGAATATTATGGCGGTTTTGTTTTATTGGAATTTTAAAATAGTTTTGAGCTATAAAAACTGCTCAGAAATCTTTAGAAGTCATTTCTAAAAGCAATATGATTAACTTAACTAGATTTTTTTTTTTTTTTTTTGTCTTTTTGAGACAGGGTCCCACCATGCAATTGAAGCTGGCCTTGAGCTCACTTTGTAGCCGAGGCTGATCTCAAACTCACCCAATTCTCCTGCCTCAGCCTCCTGAGACCTGAAATTACAGGTGTGCACCTCCACACCTAGCTTTAGGTTTTTTGTTTTATGAGTCATTTTACTTCTTTTGTCCTTTACCATCAAATTATTTTATTTCCAAGACATTCTTGCCTCAGGTCAGTATTAACATCATTTATGATGCTTAACTATTTTATTTATATAGACAGAGGCATTACATACTTAGCCAATAGAAGAATGTCATATGGCTTTTATTTTCACAAGGTATTCAGCAGTCTAGAAATAACATAAACCATAGTCCAAAATGTTAGATCAGAGTCAAAGTAGGAGTTCTGACATTCCTTGTTATAGTTATTTTAATCATTAAATTGGATGGTAGTAAAGATGATAATAGATAAAATACCTATATAGTGGTTGGTATGTGGTAGGCATAGTTCAATGTGCTTCCAGTATATTGAAGCAAGTACTATTTTTTATTCCCACTTAAAGCAGGGAGGAGTGAAATGACTGAACTTTGAATGCATGTCTTCTCTTGTAGAGCCTAATAGGAAACAATGTTCAAATTTATGAAAAGCAACCAAAATAGAAAAATGTATATTTACAAATGACTTAGGGGTTCATGATGGCTTATGAATGTGTGAACAAAATAAAATGATGTAAAAGGAAGATGAGAATGGAAAATAAGAGTAGTAAACTAAGGGGGAGAGTAGAATAAAAACACACAAAATACACATCAGTTACTTGGAACAGGCAGCCCTCCAGTTTGACTTTTTAGATGACCGAACAGTAACAAAAGAGAACCCAATTCTGTTTGTAAAATGAAAATAAACTGAGTGTTTGAATCAAAAGAGAACTCATAAAGAATAGCCTGTCAGATAGTCTTTTGAAGAGACTCCATGCTGAACAATATCTCTCAGTAAAAGAATGATCAATAAAAGAGATTGATTCCACAAAGCTGCTGCTTACAGCTTCCTGGAAGCCCACTTTGGAAGCAAGTCTGATAGCTGGCATTAGCAATAATACTTGATGCAGGTTCAGGATACTCCTCATCTGATTTAAGGGAGAAGAAGGCTTAACAAGAGTTTGGTGTGTGTGTGTGTGTCTTGAACCAGTGTAACTAAGTTTTGGAAAGTGCGTGGCCTTGTGCTGGAGATTGTTCCTCACCCACTGCTTCAAATACAGTTGTCCTTTGTTTCCTGTTATTACAGAGATTCAGCATTCATCAAACATTTGAGTGCCTTCTGGGTGCCAGTGTAAACCAAGGCCTGGAGGAAACAATAGTGATCTCTATTAAATGATGTCTGTGGTCGCTAGCCCTGTCCCCACACAGCTTTACAGCTCAGTGAAGGAAGTACAGACCCTGTGTGTCTTCTGATGGAGAAAACTGAATGCCCCTTGGAGGCATGGAACAGTGTCCTGGGTATGGGAGTCAGGGAGGCTTTGGCAGAGGATGTGGTATCCACCCTGTGACCTGAAGGATGAATAGCCCTGCGATCCCTGGGGCAGGGCTCAGTCCACCCACCTCGTTAGCACTTACTTTTTCCTGTAAGTGTTCTGGTTTTGTGTAAGATGTACTTCTAATCCTCACAGGAGGACAGGTTCAATGAATACTGATAAAAATTTCCATGTATTTTTACATTCAAGTGAATATAAAAAGCTGATAATGGGTTCTTTTAATCCATTTTCAGTAAAGGACCAGCAGTGGCCATTAAGTGTGATCCAGGGGATAGTTTGTTAATTTTTCCAGCAAATTTATTGAGGGCCCACATGTGCTAGCCTCTGGTCTAGGCACATGGGATATATCAGAAAACAAAGATTTCTGTCTTACTGGGCCTTGGAGCATTTTGTTAGTGTTGTAGGTATGCAGGATGAAGAATTGAAGAGTTAGCCATGAAAAGGAGATTTGGTGTATTCATGGTAACCACAAGGTTCAGAGGGTAAGCTGAACATCTTGTGAAGAGCGAGGATTTTACAGATGTGGTGGTGCATGCCTGTAATCCCAGCTGCTGGGGAAGGTGAGACAGGAAGATCCATGTTCAGGGCCAGCCTGGGAAACTTAGCCAGACTGTGTCTCAAAACAAAAAGAGCTCAGAATGTACTTCAGAGCAAGACCCTGGGGTTCAGTCCCAGTACTTCCATGGAAAAAGTTAAAGAGGGAGTGCTAAGAGAGCTTGGATGTGACTAGAACTTACATGTATTGAAATAAATATATCTATAAGTACCCACTAAATACTGGTCCTTCTTCCAACTTAAAGGCCATTTCTGTTTGTTTTAAAGACTTTCAAGGGATAGGTAAGAATGATTTAGAATGAACATATTAGTTTATTAAGTATTTGGATCATTTATTCTTTAGAATAAATTAAATATGCCTAATTGCCCTTTTAATAGTATTTTTTTCTTAGTGCAATCTCTTAAAAATTAGTAATGGTTTTATTTTCAAGTTAAGGGAAGTTTTGAATTTTCATAACACCCATAATAGCATTGAAATACCTTCCAAATTAAAATGTGAACAGGTTTATTCGGCTCATGGTTTTGGAGAGTTCTGTCTGTGGTCAGTGGGCCCAAAGGCAGAAATGGTGTGGGAGAAAGGCCTGATGGGAAAAGCTGCTCAACCCATGCAGCCAGGACGTAGAGCAAGGGACAGTGCCAGGAGGAAGAGGCCAGGGACCAGCATACACAGCACCCAGTGTCACGCCTTCATGACCCACTCATGCACCCAGAAGTGTGCTGTCCTGATCCCCTAGACAGCTCACATGCCAATCAAGTTGACAGTCTAGCTTAACTGTCCCAGATGTGAAGGGTTTTAAGTGTGAGATCATGGATGATTTAAAGGCTTTTGGCCTAACCTGGAAGATTTCAAGTTGCCAACAGCTCGAACAGGGAAAAATGAACATGATGCCTTCAGAAGGGTGGGTAAAAGTGAAGACCGAGCTGGAGGTAGTGAAGTTTGATCTGTGTATTAACATCCAGGTAGAGACATTTGAGTACTGTAGTTCTCTGGAGTTCAGGGCAGAAGTCCGGGCTTCAGATCTGAAGTCATCAGTGTACATGAAGGAGTGGTGAGGAGGGGCGAGGTGGAGGGGAGAAGGAGAGGAGAGGGGAGGGGAGAAGTAGAGGAGAGGGGAGGGGAGGGGACAGAATGGAAGGGGAAGAAACTATGGTAAGGGCAGAATTGGAGACAAAACTAGAGTAGGAGCTGACATAAGAAGGAGGACACACTCACTGGAGACAAGGAGAAGTGAGAGGTATCTGTGATTTTTTTCAAGAAATAGTGAACTTTTCCCCCATGTGTCATTATTGGAACTTAAAGGGAAGTGGGATTGGTGTCAGGGAGGAGGGTCAGAGCAGAACATGTGATACTCGATTACATTATACTCTGCCTTACTGTCCGAAAGCCAGTGACCTACTCCGTACATATGGTGGTGGCGCATATAGTGAGCATTCTCACAGCTGGTCTTTTTCCTAATGCAGAAACTTCTTATATTTCTATGGCAGGAGTGAATTCGTTCTTGGATGATCCAGAGTTTGCTGAAATTATAACAACAGCAGAGCAAGCCATAGAACTTGGAGTTTTTCCAGAGAGAATCTCTCAAGGGTCTAGTGGAAGTTACTTTGTGAAGGATCCTAAGAAGGTGAGAATTTCACAGATCTACTGTACATTGCTAAAATTTTAGAAAACACAAATTTAAATGTGAATTCCTTGTGTTTCTGAAGATTTCTTTTAGTCTAATTGCTCCTTTTCTAAAATTAGGGCCATTTTTTTACTAAAGCATTCTACCATATAGAATTAGAACTAATCATTTTAAATTATAGCTCACTATTTTAATATTCTATATTTAGTGTTGAGCCTTTACTAAATGCCCACATTCAACTGTAGATTTGTTGAGCATATAAATATAATAATATAAATATAATAATTCCTTACCTTGTAGAAACTTGGTACTGTATTAGCCAAGCACATGGCTGGGTGTGGTTGTGCATGCCTGTAATTGCAACACTTGGGAGGCTGAGACAGGTGGATCACCACAAGTTCAAGGCCAGCTGGGGCTGTAAAGTGAGTTCAAGGCCAGCCTGAACTGCATAGCGAAACCCTGTCTCAAAAATAACAAAACTGTATTAGCCATGCCCAGTGGAAGTTTAAACTTTCAAAATCTGTTTGATGTCATTTCTAAATGTTTGACTTTTGCCCCCAAAGATACTTTTTGCCCTAGGAATATTTTCTGTGACATTGTATTAAAGAAAAGATGCTAGGAAACTTAAAGCTTAAAGGATTGGATATAATAAAGTGAAATGTACTACAATGTGATTGTAGAGTAGAAAAGAGAAATTGATATGGCACTTTCTTCCACTTAGTCTAGAATCTTTCAAAAATATGTTCTTTTCTAAAAGCTTTCTGAATGATGCTTCTGAAAGAAGCAATTTCTTTTTTGAGAGAGAAGAAACTATATAACTTCACTCAATTTTTTTCCTGCAAAGATTGAAGTTGTATTCTACAAGTGATTTTAAAGCATAGTCTTTTCTTTAAAATGTAAATATATTAATAGATATCTGGGTGCAGGGGTGCCTTAGGAAGCCAAGGCAGGAGGATCACTTGATCCCAAGAGCTTGTAACCATCAGCCTGGGAAACTTAGCTAGACCCTGTCTCTTAAAAAATAAAATAAATGTATTTGAAGATAACATCAATCGCTCCATCTTTTTGTTCTTGTTGTTGTTTGTTTTTTGCTTTTTTAGACAAGGTCTCACTCTGTAGTCCAGGCTGGCCTTGAATTCACTATGTAGCCCAGGCTGCCTTGAACTCATGGCATTCCTCCTGCCTCAACCTCCCTAGTGCTAGAATTACAAGGGTGGCCCACCATGCCTGGTAATTTTTCCATCTTTATTCTAGACTTGTTATCTCGTTTTCCTTTTGTGTGTATGTGTGTGTGTGTGTGTGTGTGTGTGTGTGTGTGTGTGTGTTTTTGCCTTGTGCATGCTAGGCAAATGCTTATCACTGAACTACATCCCAACTTTAAGCTTGATTTTTTATTAGTTCTTATTGATTTTTTATTATTCAGAGTTTGCTGATAAAAAAGTATATATATCAAATTATGTGGGTTTTATTTTTTGTCTAAGGATAATTCAGCCTCTAAATGTAACATGAATAAACCAGGCATAGTGGTACATGCCTGTAATCCAGCACTTGGGAGGCTGAGGCAGGAGCATCCTTGCATGTTCGAGGACAACCCGGGCTGCAAAGTGAGTTCAAAGCCAGCCTGGACTACAGAGTGAGACCCTGTCTCAATAAATAAATAAATAAATAAATAAATAAATAAACTTAACCTGAACATATTTTATCAGATCATTACTAACAACTGTAGGGACTTTTGATATCCATTAGCAAAGTTCTATTTAGTAGGAGAGAGTTTATTTGAAATTGGCTCATGAAAAATATAACGAGAAATTTTAGCATAGGAGAGTCTGACCACACAGAGGTACATTATATCCATCACCTTTGTGTTTCAGAGAACTTTTTATCATTGGATTTATTAGTTTATGTAACAATACTTGATGCCTGCTGCATCTCAGGTACTGTTTTGAGTACAGGAAATGCAGACTGAGGAAGTCCCTGCTTGTTTATAAAGTGCACCGTAGCAAGGAAAGTACACAATAAACTGTAATTCTGATATTTAATAGATACTGAATGATAACACAGTGTGATCTACAATAGTGTTTTCAAACATTTAAAAATTAGTCGAACATTTTTAACTTAAAGGTCCAGTAATAATAAAACAAGTGAAATCAGTGTTAGAAAGGTGATGGGTTAGATAGCATGAAGCTTTGTCCTCAGCTTCTTTTAATCTAAAGTTTGTCACAGCAGTTTGCAAAGTACTGACCCTAAAGATTATTTTAGGTTGTTGAATGAGAATGAATGTAAAAATGTGATCAGAACCAAATCTCATAGTACTTAAGAGTTATGCCTAAATGAGGAGGAAGGAGTAGCAAATTATCAGAGTGTATTTTGTGGATTACTACTACTTATATACATTGTATGTATGATTACATATTCCTTCATGTTTATAGTCTAATAAATGTGTATGTAGTCTAATAAGATACATATTGACTAAATATGTATATATGTGTATATATATAGTCTAATAAGAGTTCTGTTTTCCCCCACAGAAAATTATTGGAGTGTTTAAACCCAAATCAGAAGAGCCTTATGGTCAGTTGAATCCAAAGTGGACCAAATATGTCCACAAGGTCTGTTGTCCTTGTTGCTTTGGCAGAGGCTGCCTGCTCCCTAACCAGGGATTCCTTTCCGAAGCTGGTGCCTACCTGGTAGATAAAAAGCTTCATCTGGACATTGTACCAAAAACAAAGGTAAAGGAGAATTGATCTTCATCAAGTAGTGTTTCTAGTTCACAGCCCACTCATCTGTGAGTACTGCATCTTCTAATGATAGAGTCTAAAGTTGGGTCTCTTTTTGGTACCCCTATAATCAGAAGCAGCTAGTAAATTGAAGCTGGTGTAGCGTCACAAAGTAGTCGAAAGAACAACACTTACTACTGTGAGATCAGATAATGCTAACAGAGGAGGCAGTAATAGAAAGCAGAAAATGATTAGGAATCTACCAGTCCCATTGAAGGCATAGAGAACTAATGTGCTCACAAGACTACTATTTTCTTTTTGAGCTTTTTATGCTTTTTTTTTTTGAGACATGGTTTCACTCTAGTCAAGGCTAGCCTTAAACTTACGGTGTAATTCAGGTGAGCCTTGAACTCACTATGTAGCAGTGATCCTCTTGCCTCAGCCTCCCAAGTGCTGGAATTACAGGTATGCATTACTATGCCTGGTTTGAGCTTTTTATACTTTTACTTGGGGCTGAGGATATAGCTCAGTGGCATAGTACCTGCCTGGCAAGTGGAAGGTCCTGAGTTCAATTCCCAATGCCAAAAAAACAAGTTCTATTTTCACTTGAATGTATCCTTTTAAAAATCTTTCTTGAAAACATCCATTACTAATTCTGTATTTAAAAAATTTTTTTCTCTTGAAAAATGTTTTATAACTCTCTCAAAAAGAAATATGTTCCCCTTTACAGAGCTTTGCAGAATCCTCTGGCCTTTCTGTTTTAGATCATCTGGGATTATTACAGGGTTGAACTTTGCTGTTTACAGCATGAGATGAATTTGCTAGTGTATGTGCATAGAAATTCTATAATGCAAATTCTAGCCATGTTTTTAAAACTATGTTTCTAGGTGGTTTGGCTCGTCAGTGAGACATTTAACTACAATGCAATCGATCGTGCAAAAGCAAAAGGCAAAAAGTACGCCTTAGAGAAAGTGCCAAAAGTAGGTAGAAAGTTTCATCGGATAGGACTCCCTCCCAAGGTAAGTCGCCTGTGAAGCTCTGCTTGGGATGCAGCTGGGCGTGTAGGGCCTGAGCTCCATAAGTGAGGCATCGTGCTGTGAGCCGTGGATATGAAGTGAAAAGAAACCAAGGAGCTTACAATAAGCAAGCAGTTTCCATGCCGTCTCAAAGCTGTTGATAGGATGCAAGCAGGGAGCTCTGAGAGGTTAAAAGGATGCCTAGGGCTGGGATTATAGCTTCATGGTAGAGCACTTACCTAACTTGGAAGCTCTGGTTTTAATCCCTAGTTCCTGCCTTAGTTTGGAGGTGCCAAGAGTGTATCCAGAAATAGACCTGGCAGTGAGGGCAACACAACACAATGGTGAAAATGCAGGTCTACAATCGGACCCAAGTGGGTGTCTGGCCCAGCCTGGTTGGCTCCGAGACGCTGAGCAAGATCTTTACTCAAACCCCAGTTTCTAGAACAAGGGGGTGACACATAGTGCCTATTAGCTTGCAGTGAAGGTTAACTTAAGAAATTCGTGTCAAGTACTTGGCACATAGTAAAGGTGAACAGATGGTAGTGGCTGTGTTTACATATGACATATCAGACTTTTTACATCTATTTATTTATTTGGTGGCACTGGGAATTGAACCCAGGGCATCAAGCATGCTAGGCAGGTGCTTTACTACTGAGCTACATCCCTTGCCCATTTTCTTTTTGAAACAGGGTCTACGGTCATACCACCCATGAACGCGCCTGATCTCGTCTTTTTGAGACAGGGCCTCACTAAGTTACCCACACTTCTTGCCACCTTTAAATGAATCTGAGGGTTGGTTAACAGCAAGCTAAGCAAGGATAAAGAGGGCTAATGGGAAAGGCATTCTAGAAAAATCTCTGGGACTTACTTTTCAAAACTGTATCTGACTTATGATTTTGTTTTGTTTTTGTTCTATATATGTGTCTAGATTTAAAAACTTGAATAGCAATTAATGGTTAATGTAACTTTTTCAAAATTATAGTCAGCAAGGAAGAAGTATGGAAAATTTTTACAAGGCCTGTTTTTCCTTAGATATGCTGAAATTCATGTTGATTATAGAAGAATAAAGTAATTAATTATAAGTACTTTAAAGAAAACCTTTAGGAAATTATTAAAAATTTCATGTCCAGAAGAATATAAAATGTTGGGAGAAGAAATGGGTTTTCTTTGTGGTGCTTTGTTTGCATTTGTGAGGCAATACAGGGTGTCTGTTGTCTGCTGATGAAACTTAGATTTGCATCTTTAATGCATTGTTCAGTATTAACTGATAAATGGACACACCTTGAAAGAAAGAACTTAAAGATACTATAAAGGTTATAATTAATTGAATAGTTCATGAAAATGTATTGGGAAGTCTTTCATCTGTGTGGTCAACGAATCCATTCTACTTTAAGTTAAATTCTTTTCTGTGTTTGATGTTGTAAAAAAGAAAACTGAAATGTGTGTTCAGTAAGATAAAATTGTGCTATTATGAAATGACCAGGATAGGTATATAATTAAATTAGGCATAATTAAATTTATTTTAATGAATATTTTTAGAAAGCAGCATTCTTGTTACAAATGTCACCTTGAAGAAATGTGTTTATTCTCTTTTTTAATTATCCTAAAATAGCTGCTATGTTCCTTCAAAGTCTGGGGTTGAGTATTTTACATTTGCTATGTTTTGTTTGTGTGATTATTTAAAATTAATGTGTCAAAATAGTCTTCTTGATAAATGTGATTTATCTAAACTAGTGTTGACTTGTGTTTTTATCATGTTTATGTAACATATTTTGTGACCGTACTGCTGTGAAATTTAAAAATTAATACCTTTGTTCTTGTACTTTCTTTTCTAACTCTAGTTCTTAAAATTATAGATTGGTTCCTTTCAGTTATTTGTTGAAGGTTACAAGGAGGCTGAATATTGGCTTAGGAAATTTGAAGCTGACCCTTTGCCTGAGAATATTAGAAAACAGTTTCAGTCACAGTTTGAAAGATTAGTTATTTTGGATTACATCATCAGAAATACAGGTATTGAAATTCTCTACTTGTTCACTCCAATCTTGGCTTTCAAACTAGATTCTTGCTATCCAAGTCAAAGCCATAAAATTTTCATGTAGAAGTCTGAAGGCCACTTTTTCCACCTGTCTGGCTGTAGACCTAACTCCTGGGCAGAGTTAACCCTGCCCTACGGGCTTCTGACTCAGAGTGGACTCATTCCCAGGCCTCAGAGATCAGTTCCTGTCCCCAGGAAAGAATGTCTTATTCCTAAGAGCAGGACAAAGCCAGATACTGGAAATATTATCTGCATAATACAAAAACTATCAGGTCCTACATATGATTCCGAGTACCAAAAGATTAAAAAAAAAAAAAAGAAAAATTAAAACTGGATTATATAAATTGCTCTGGGTGCTTATTTTGACACACATGACTGTTAGTGTAGTTTGTAAGTACATTAAACTTTTCATCTGCTCTGCATTGTAAGGGAGCAATGATGTAGATGGTCCAAAGCATGGGTTTCGATGGAAGCATCTTCCCAGATGCACCCTACACCACTGATGCAGAAACTGCAAGTGGGGACCAGGAGTGTGTCTTCAAGTGCCCCGGGTGATCTTGATGCACTCTCAAGTGTGCGAACCTTGGGCTCAAAGGTTTTCTCATTTATATTTTCTGAGAAGGCTTCATGTAATTTTCTGGATTGGCCTTCGTAATTAATCTGTTCTTGGATTGAAATTTAACTTACCGTACAGTCTAGAGTACTCCAGTGCCTACTTGGAAATTTGCCTAGAATAAGGTCAGATGCTTTTCCTTCCTCTGGCGAAGTTATGCTTGACTTGAGTACCGTGACCTAACTGCTGTACCCGCCTCACAGGGTGGCGTGAGGATTAAAGGAGTTCACACTGACAACAGCGTCTGGCTCAGACTTAACATTCAGATATAATAAATGTTGTGCCTACTGTGTTTATATTTGTTAAATGTAATAACTGTTAGCTAACATGGGGTTTTTAGTTTACTTGTGTTCATTTGGAGCCTTTAATACAGTAAACATACTACAGAAAAACAATGGAAGTCTCAAAAAGTCAGAAAGCAGCTGACTAGATTTCTCCCCTTGATCTTAAGCTGTCATGTCCCTAAAAATGAATTAACAGATTTTTTTGTTTGTTTCTTTTGGAAGACAGAGGAAATGATAATTGGTTAGTCAAGTATGAAAACAAGAAAATTGATCATGAGGTAAGGAAATTTAAAATAAGAAAATACGTATATATTCAGTTTATGAAAGAGATTTCTTTTTTTTTTTTTCAAAATCTATTTTATTTCAAGGATAAAAAGAAGAAGAAAGATAAAAACAGCAAAATTTAAAAACACGTCAATCAGGGGGCAACAATGGTACATATATATGCATTGTCATCCCCAAATCAGTCACCCATAGCACAAGACATCAGCATTCAATTGTTTGAACAATACCAGCACCAATCTTTCTCTTCAGCAAACTAAAGCAGTAGTATAACTATCTTAATTATTTTCTTTATATACATACACACACATACATGTTTTTTTCTTTCAGCTTTGCACACTAATGAAATAATATGATGTTTACACATGTATGTCTTATTTCACTAATAAGTATATTCTCAAGTTGCACCCATTTACCTATAAAAGTCTCCAGTTTATCGTTCTTTATAGCTGAGTAGTACTCCACTGTATAAAAATACCACATCTGTTTTTATCCATTTCTCAGTTGATGGCCATTTAGGTTGTTTCTGAGATCTGGCTATTACAAATTGTGCTGCTATAAACATGGGTGCACATATGTCACAGAAAGACATTTCTTAACATTACTCTTTAAGAAATTTCCTTCTAAAAAAAAAAAGAAATTCCTTCTTTGTTTAGAGTGGATATCTAGTTTTTAATCCATTTGATCTATTTTTTTATCCTTTTTCTTTCCATCCCTTGTTTCATTGCATTTCTTGTTTGTCCTTCTCCTCTTCTTCCTCCTCCTCTTGCTTCTCCCCTTTCCTCTCTCCCTCTTCTTCCTCCTTTTTCTTCTCCTTCTGCTTTTCCTTGTTTTGTTTTGTTTTGTTTTTTGAGACAGGGTCTCACTTTGTAGTTCAGTCTGGCCTTGAACTTGTAGCCCAGACTGACCTCAAACTGGCCAATCCTGCATCAGCCTCCTGAGTACTGGGATTATGGGGTATGCTACCATGACCATCTCATTGCATTTATCAATTCTATTTTTTATCGTCTTGGGCAGTTTTATATTTTGTATTTTATTAGACTAGCAGAGGGATATGCCAGCTCTGCCCAGTACTCCTTAAAGTTTGATAAATGTATAGAATCACAGTTTATTTTGTTTTTGTTTTACATGAGGCTTCTGATATTTTTGGTGACATTTTTGTATTTTGTTAATTAACTTTCTTCTGAATTTCATAATTCAGTATTAAGTAATCCAATATTACCTGATAAAACGGAACATGTGTTTAACCTGTGACTCATATCCACAGAACCAAATGTACTTGTACTACTTGTAAGCTAGTTTTAACTTACGTAACAGATTGAATAGATCCTTAAAACACTATCAGAATTACAGATTTTAGATTCGTAATACCAGCTTTGAGTACCCAAGTTCAAATTTGAGATATTTGTATAAGACATATTTTTAGAATAGCTTTGAAAGTTTAAAATAATCTCTATATTTGAGAAAATATTGAGTGATTTCTCTATGTTCTTAGGTTATTTCTTAAAGAGGTTGCATCATTTTAAAGTGTTTGTATTTTTAAGTGTGCAGGAAATTAAAAAATATGTATTCACAGTATTTACCAATAAAAAGGAACAAACCATACACACAGTAACTGGAATGAGCCTTAAAACTATGTTGAAAAGAGATACACGTAAAGGGAACGTACTATATGGTTCCATTTGTGTGAAAATCTAGAAAATGCAAATTAATCCCTCTTGACAGCAGATCAGGGAAGTGGAGGGAAGGTTGGATTGCAGAAGGACACAAGGAAATTCTGGGGAGCAGATTTCATATTTGTCAAAGTTATAATGTTGGTTGTGTGTGAAATTTACCTCAATATAGTTGGATGTAAAAAAAGAATGATTAGAATAAAAATAAATGGCAATTGTAGCAGAAATAGGCTTAAAATATACAAATAAGTATACATGTTTGTAATAGCTCTTTAATTTATTTTACTATATATCTTCAGCAAATAGATTTTGCTGAATATAATTCTTTTGCTCTATTTTGTGCATTTTCACTGAGGTCAGATATTTGGTGTAAACTAAATGAAACAAAGAAACATGACATATGTTATCAGGGTCTTCACAGCAGTTCTTCTAACTTTTTAACTTTTGTTATTTCATCTGGGCCACTTAGACTTTAAATAATCAGAAGTATTCTTTGTCTTCCTCCTGAGCTCTTTCTTTCTGCTATGGAAGAGTGCAGGAGTTAGGACTTGCCTACGTTCTGTAACCAAGAATATCTTGAGGTTCCTTCTACTACTGTATTATTTTTATTTACAGCCTTTGGGGAGTTTTATTTAGAAATACTTTATATTTCTTTTTATTCGTTTGGTTGGTTTTTTGAGAGAGGGTCTTGCTATGTAGTTTAGAGTTCAAACTGGCCTTGAACTCACTTTGTATGGCTGGCCTGAAATTTGTAACAATCCTCCTGCCTCACTCTCCCAAGTGCTGGGATTACAGGCTTGTACTACCTCATCCAACAGCGCTTTATATTTCTATGGGACTCCAAGAAGGACTAGATCTATTAAGGGTAATTTTAAGTTGTTATCTTAAAAACTCACTTTTTGGAGGAGGTACTGAAAATCAGACTCAGTATCTTACACTTGCCAGACAGGTGCTTGTGCTGCTGAGCTATATCCTCAGCCCAAAACTCAATAATATTTTGCGAATATCATACATTTAAGGGATGCATCTAGCACTGAATTAGCATTTTTAAAAGGTTCCCTATTTTCAAATTCTCTTAACAGACCAGAAATTGAAACTATTACTGAAAAACATGTATGTCAACTTTTTTAGAATAGTAATTAAGAAATTCATATTGGCTTTTAATACAGTCTTTTCCTCTCCTGGTTAAATTTGTAATCTTTCTGACAGCATAACCTTTAGGAGATTTTGAGAGAAAGTTTATCCTTAAACCTAAATAATTATTGTACCTAATTTATCCTTTGAAAATATTTATATAGGTTATTTTATCAACAGATTATTTTTCCTCTTCAGGAATCCAACTGGATTGATGATAAAGAGTTGCTTATTAAAATAGCTGCAATTGATAATGGTCTAGCGTTTCCCTTTAAACATCCTGATGAGTGGAGAGCATGTGAGTATTGAGATCTTTCTGGAAAGTCGATAATTGCTTCTTTTTCAAAATAGAAAGGGAATAAAATTAACAGATCCCCAAATAACAGGGAAACTGGGTGAAGTGGAACCATTCACTGGGGCCCAGTGTTGGGCACCAGGAATTTGAAGATCCATGTGTTTACTGTGTATTTCTACTTTCGAGGGGAGGGCCCCTTTGGTCGTGTTTCGTAGGCTATGTTAGCGTTGGAGAATGGGCTGGGGCTTTCTAAAGAGTTGTGTTTTCATGTTTTGGCTACTGTTCCTTTATAGAAAAACTCAGGCCTAACCACCCCCACACAAACACCCACCATACCTTTTAGTGAATACTGTAGTGCTTCAGTTGTTTTACCCATCTCTTATATGGTTAGGGATGAGGTTTTCTACCTTTTGAATCAGTTTTAGACCTTTTTTTTGTCTTTTTGAGACAAAGTATCATTATACAGTTCAGGTTGGCCTTGAACTTACTTTGTAGCCCAGGCTGGCCTCCACTCTTGGCAGTCCTCCTGTCTCAGCGTCCCAGGTTACAAACACAGCAACATTTTTATTTTGCTTAAATTGTTCATGTTACTTTGAATTTAATATTTACAAGTATAATGTTTTGTGTAGAAATCTCTTATAATAAAAAAAAAAATCTTGTCTGTGCCTAAAGTGAAATGAAGTGATATCTAGAATTTACCTTGAAATACTTGTAGAGGTGGGAACCAGGGGATGAAGATAAAGCAGAATTTTTAAAAAATGTGTTAATAATTCAGTTAGATAATTAGGCAGGCCTAGTGTCACATGCCTGATAATTGTAGCACTCAGGAGGCTGAGGCAGGAAGATCCTTGCAAGGCTGAGGCCAGTCTGTGCTACAAAGTGAGTTCATGGTCAGCCTGAGCTAGAATGAGACCCTGTCACAAAAAACAAACAAAAAAATAAATTAGGGAATTTGGAATGTGTGAGCTCATTATACTGTTTTATAATTTTTTTATAGTTTAAAATGTATGTAAATAAGGGACTGGGGCTATCGCTCAGTGGCTCGGTATCTGCCTGGCAAGCATGAGGTCATGCGTTTGATTCCTGGTACCAAAAAAAAAAAAGAAAAGAAGTATATACATGTAACAAATTTTTAAAATAATTTCTGTATCTAATCTACTGTTAGCCAGGTGTGGTGGCAGGTACCTATAATCCCAGCACTCTGGGATTAGGCAGAAAGATCACAAGTTTGAGCCCAACCCTGGCAACTTAGTGACCCAGAGTCATAGAGTTTTATTTATTTCTTAACATCAGATATTTACTTCCTAATGATATAAAATTTTAGGACATCTATAAAAACTGCTTATAAAAACTCGCGGATGGTTTGTAGCTGTAGAGGATCAGGAAACCTCCCCTGTCTGGGACTTTGGTATTTACTCTGGGGCTGTGAATGAATCTTGGGTACCCATTAATTTCAAAACTCCTGAGCCAGATAGAGTTAGGATGGCTATTGGAAATAAATTCATTATCAAATTCTGATTCTCTGCTATCTAAAACTCAGAAGTGTGACTTCAGGAGGAGGTCTCTGTTCTTTGTATCTGAATTGGCTGTTGACATTTGCAATCTAAATCATTTGGATTACAAAGGTAGTTGTGCTCCAGAAACTTCTCTCACCTGACCTTTGCTTGGGACAACTTAGGAATTGTGGGAAAGAACCAAGATGAATGGGAGTCTGAATAAATCATTTCCTGCCACTGATGAAAAGAATATTGTTTTCTATTAGATCCATTTCACTGGGCTTGGCTTCCTCAAGCAAAAGTTCCCTTTTCTGAAGAAATAAAAAACTCGATTCTACCATGTATTTCTGACATGAACTTTGTGCAAGATTTGTGTGAAGATCTTTATGAACTTTTTAAGGTAAATTATAATGACAGCATTTTGGTTTGGAGGAAGTTGCACATTGTTTTGTTTTCCATATTATACTTTAGTTTTAGTTTTTGTGTATCATTTTTATTTATGCTGTGCTGGTGGTCAATTTCAAGGCCCTGTGTGTGCCAGGCAAGTACTGTACCACTGCGCTGCATCTACACATTAAATTTTAAATGGGAAGCTGGACATGGTGCTCCATAGCTGTAATCTCAAAACGTGGGAGGCTGAGTCAGGAGGATTTTGAGTGTGAGGCCAGCGTGTGTTACATAGTTCAGAGCAAGACTCGACAACATAGCAAGAGCCTATCTCAAAAAAAAAGATTGAATGAATTTTAAGTACTGTATGTAGGTTGGGCTTCATTCCCCTGCTGGAGACTTGAGTCCAGGATCAGGTACCAGTATGTCCAGGCCCTGGTCTAGGCTACCGACTATTAACTTCAGCTCCCTTGCATCCTCTTGTGTAGTGGAAAGAGACTCTCAGGCCTCTTATCAGGGTTCTCACCCTATACATGGGCACTCCCATCTTCAGGACCGCACATGGAGGCCCAGGAGGAGACTCTCAGATGGTTTCCTGGAAGCTCAGGCATTTGGTCTATAATAGCACCACGATTGTGTCTTATCTTTAACTCAACACTGCTCTGTGCCACAGTCATTTCAGTTTTACAGTTGATGAAACTAGTGCTGAGAAAGTTCAAGTTCACTGCCCACATTTAGAATGCAAACACATCTGTCTTACAACAGCATTATTTGTGTTTAATTTTGATTCCCTTTCTTTTTCCTATGGAGCACTTGGGATTGAACCTAGTTCCCACTGAACTACATCCACAGTCCCATTTGGTCATTCATTCATTCATTCATTCAAAGAGTATCTCTAAATTGCTATTGTCATATATCTCAATCTCTTGTAGGGCTGGGATTGTTAGCCTGTACCACTATGCCTGACTAAATGTATAGTTTTAGTTATTACAGAAAATGGATTATATCTCACAAAGAGATTTTCTTATATGGCTGCTGGCAGTAGGATGTGACTTACCAGAGGATTTGCAGGTTTACTTTATAAGAGTTTAATTTACCATGAGTGTCCTTTCAAACAAGACTGTATCAAAATTGAGAAATTGTTTTTGTTGTTATTGCTGTTGTCTTTGCAGTACTAGGAATTGAACTCAAGGCCTTTGCCCTAAGCTATATCCCAGCCCTTTTTATCTTTTGTTTTGAGATAGGGTCTCACTGAAACTGAAAGTATAAATAAGGACCAAAGTGTATAATAGATACTGTGAACTACGAAGAAAATATTCAAATGGGGAGTGGAACAAGAGTGGGGAGAGAGTAGAAGAAAAGAAGGGGAAAGTAAAAAAGAAATGAAAAGAAAAACATGGAAACAAAGCTTTTGTAAATGGGGAGGGGAGGAAGGGTTGAAGGGTAGGTGGGGGAATGAGAAAGGGAAAAAAGTAATATCATGTGCAGGTACAAATTCTCTGTGATGAATGTGATCACTATGTGTATCTAAAATGTACCAATAAAATCTAATTAGGAAAAAAAAGAAAGATCCAGTCTCACTAAGCTACCCAGGCTGGTCTTGAACTCTCGATCCCCTGCCGCAGCCTTCCAGAGTGCTGGGATTACAAGTGTGTACCACCATTCAGGGCAGGAGTTGTTTCATTCAAGTTAAATTTTTGCAGAATTACCTTATAAGTTATAATACAGTATGTGTTTGGTGATCTGCTGTTATTTCTTATAAAAAACCTGAACTAGTGGGGCATGGTGGTACACACCTGTAATCCCACCACCTTGGGAGGTGGAGGCAGGGGGTCCTAAGCTAGAGCCTGCTATTGTAATTGTGTGAGACCCCATTTCAAAAATTTTTAAAAATGAAAGAAGGGTTGGGAATGTAGCCCAGAGTAAAGGCACTGGATTCAGTCCTTGGTACTACCCAAAAATGAAAAAGAATAAAATATGCCGAGCTCATTTGTCATTGACTGGAATACAAAGATACATCTGATGAAAATACTTTCTTATTATCCATTAGGAAAGACTTCTCTTTCTTTAAGCAAACAATTTTAAAAGTTTGGATAGGAGAGCTCTCTAATGGGCTTGTTACAAAAGGAGTTTATTTACAAGTTTTGTGTTTCATGGATTTTGATTTTTGGCATTGTAAGTAATATTGCATTTTGTTTCTTTTTTTTTTTTCTATATAGACTGACAAAAACTTTGATAAAGCCACTTTTGAAAGTCAGATGTCTGTCATGAGGGGCCAGGTAGGTCACTTATTTGATGACTAAGAAAAACACACTCCCAAGACAATGTCTGTATTCTGCTGAGCCAAAACCGCTCAGCTGATGAGAATTGAAGCCAGTTGAATTCACATCTTTCCCTTGTTATGTCCTGAGCTGCCTGATGCTGGGGCTTATCGGGGGACTTGTTCGTGCTCAGCAAGTGCCGAGTGACCAGCTCTGCCCAGCCCTGCCTTAGTGTCTGGGACCTCGTGTGTTACTGATGACGTGTTGTCCCACACACACCCCCGCATTGTGCAGCAGCCTTTTGGTTCCTGCTGTCCTGAGCGGTGCTGCCTTTTACTTCTTCAGATCCCTTGCCGTGACAGTTCTGTACCAAGTTCTGTTGCCGGGCGGTCATTCTCCTGGCAGAAGGTATTTGTCTTCACTAGAGCACTCCACAAATAACTGTGTCACCGGGACTGAGCACTAATTGGGCATCAGGGAACTCTAATTTTAACTCAGTCCTCTGGCCCTCCCCTCCTCACCTCTAATGAGAGACACAGGGTGTTAGGTCTGTTGTCACGGACCTGAAGCTGAGCTGGCTCGCAGGCGACCTCTGTATCTTCCACTCCATTCCAAAAGCAAGACCTGAAAGGAAAATAAATTATCCTGTTACCATTGGCTTTTCCTGACTTCCCAATTAGCACACTCTTCCTAAAACATACATTTCATTTAAGTAGCTGCTTGCTAATACACTCGCAACCAAGAAAATGAATCTAGCCTTTGCCCTGATTATTGTGTTACATAACTTTAACGAGTAAACAGAATTAAATCACAAGTTCATTAATTCAGCAAATATTTACTAGCAGAACTGGCAGGATAGAGCCAGCATCCACAGGACCATAAAAACCAGAAAATACGGATTTCATACAGGAAGAGCTAGAATGGTTAGAAGTGTTAAAGAAGACCTTGTCCCTGGTTTCCTGTGTGCACTCACTGGAATCGTGTCTAAAATTATGTGCTTTTTGGCTTCTGGAGACGTAGGATTTTTATCTCAGCAAAGAAAGAGTTCAGCGACCCAAAGAGCTTAAGCATGGCTACAGGGGGCAAGGCTGGAGCGCAGGCGCGGATTTGCTTAGTGGAGAAGACAGGAGCAGGGAGCCTAATGCAGAGGGCATAAAGGGGTCAGGCGATCGGTGCCAACAGTGTTACCACCCCAGTGTCTGAGCTGCACTCTCGGGCTGAGAGAATTATACCCCAGTTTGATCTTTTCTTGCTTGAAACAAGTTGACTTGATGTAGCAACACTCTCTGTTTCTGATTCTTATCCCTAAAGGTAACTAGTGGCCTCCTTTGTCCTCTGACACCTGTCCATAGACCTGAGTGGGTGCCTGAGACTGCAAATAGAACCAGCCCTCTGTGTCCTACACTTTGCCCTGTACACATGCACCTGTCGTAATCATAAGGAGGTTACTTTAAGTGAATACATGCTGTGAATAATTTTGTGAGCTCTTTTGTGGGTTAAAGTTAGCACATGTAAAACTTAAACTGAAATGAAGAATTAGTGGCTTGGGAACCTTTGTTTTTAGCTCTGCGCCTGGTCACAGAGGCATAGCTGTGGATCTCTGATGTATTCAGATTCAGTTGTTCATATCCTGTGTCATTCACGAAGGAGTCCAGAGATTACAGAAATTCACATAATGTAAAGATCTGGGGAGAAAAAGAAATGAAATGATGTTATCTTGGTTATTTTATTTGGTTTTATATTTTTAATTTTAATTTGATTTTGAATCTCTGGTAGCTAAAAACAAACAATATACCCTGACCATGTACATGTTTGTGTAGCTCTCTGCTTTAAGCTCTTTTGTTGTTTTTGTTGTTGATAGTGGTTTGTTTGGGGTTTTTTTGTTTTTGTTTTTGTTTTTTTGGGGGGGTGGATTTTTTTGGTACCAGGGATCGAACTCATGTCCTTGTGCTTGCCAGGCAGGTGCTTATGCTGCTGAGCTAAATCCCTGGCCCCTTTGGGTTTTTTTTAAAATCAAGTATTATTCTGTATTCTAAAATAAATGAAGTTGGGCGTGGTGGCATATGCCTGTAACCCCATTACTCAGAAAGCTGAGGCAAGAGGATTGCTCTAAGATTGAGGCCAGCCTAGGCTACAAAGTGAGTTGAAGCCAACCTGAACCGCATAGTGAGACCCCGTCTCAAAAAGACCAAAAATAAATAAAATAAAATAAAATCAAGGGCTAGAGATGTAGCTGAGTGGTAGGGCACTTACCTAACATGCGCACAGCCTTGGGTTCAATCCCCAGTACTGTAAAAAGTAAATAAACATATAAATGAATCAGCACTTACAAAACAGAGGCTTAATAACAAGTTTAAAAAACAGCATTGTCTATTCCAAACAACAGAATCATTATTTCAGGCATTCCCTTAAGTCAAAATGCTTTATTATTTCTATAACTTATAAATGTCCTTTGAATCCTCCTCCCCTCCAGTTTTGTTTATTAACTTACTGATTTATGCTGTGTACAGCCAAGCCTGTTGTCCTAGTTTGTAGCAAGTCTCCAGTTTTACACACTTAATCAGTAATTTGCTCTAACTCTTACATAAAGATGCCTCCTGGACTGGTGCGAAGGTATTTCTAAGAATTAGGACTGATTAGATTTATGAAAGTTAAAGTATATTTTGAATTTTTAAAAAATATTGGTAGGTCATAATCAAGTTCAGTAAAACTCATTCAGTGTTCTAGCTCTGCTTGCTTGGAGTATAAGCCCTCAGATTGTGTTTACTTCATGGAAAATACAAAAGATTTTCCACATGATCTGAAAAAGGGTAGAAATAATAAAATTTTTATGAAAACACAATGAACCTGTATTTATTAATTGATAAGCCAGAAGCTCATTTGCAGATTCAGTAATGATGTGAAAGAAAACTGAAGTAACCCCTTAGTACTTCCTGAATACCTGACTGTTTCTTGGAGATTTTTATATTTGTTGTCGCTTATCTTCATAAAAACTGTACATAGTAATCTGCATCTTATGTGGAAGAACCTCGGCTCCAAAGGCTTAAGTAGGTAACATTTACACCTGTGAAGCGAAGGTTGGCAACTCTGTACACTGAGCGTCTGCCTCTGCCTGGGACCCTGGCCATCTCCTCTCTGGCTCCACTGACATACTCCTAGCAGCACCCTTGCCTCGAGACCCCGCTCTCTCTGACCAAGTCTGACCAAGTCCTTTCTGACACAAGGGCCGTGTGGCTCGTGCTGGTGCACAGGCTGGGGCCAAGCTTCCAGCTCAGCCAGTCAAGCCCCTCGCATGTGGCTCCAGCGTCTGTCCTTGGTTGTCGTCTCCACCCTGCTGCTTCCCCTAGAGCAGTGCTGCGCACACGCTGCTCTGCTTCTCGGATGCCCTCCCATCTTGGCCCAGACCAGCTCCAGCTGGGTCTCCTGCCTGCTTTGTCCCTCCCAAGAAGTTCCGCTTTTGCAGCCCTCCCGAGTGACGGATCGCTGCTGCACGTTACTCA
This sequence comes from Dolichotis patagonum, assembly GCA_004027295.1. Classification (NCBI taxonomy): domain Eukaryota; kingdom Metazoa; phylum Chordata; class Mammalia; order Rodentia; family Caviidae; genus Dolichotis; species Dolichotis patagonum. The sequence goes on along the minus strand of PVJX010003415.1, from coordinate 12,853 downwards.
GAAATGTGGTTTTAAATCTGCATATTGACTAAATTTCTATTGAATAAAACCCTGAGGTTGGCCATACAGTAGAATACACCCTACGTAGTTTTGTGTGTACAGGACAGCAATTCTGTGCTCTGCAGTCTGGGACAGGTAAGCTAATCTAAGGGGAAGCCATCTGCGTGGAGAAGTCCACGTGTTGGTACCCGGTACCTTGCCCACACCCGAGATGTCCCCATTGAGCTGTCAAGTGGCATCCGTGTCTCCTGCTGCCTTCAGTGTCTGCTCGGTGCATTTGTAAAATAATCTTCTCTGGTGTAAACATGTCACAGGCAGAGTGACGGGTGTGGGGTGGGCAGTGTGTAGGGGGAGGGATGGGACCGGAAAGTCCGCACAGTTCCCCTGCAGTGACAGTACTTGTCGCTCTGCTCTGCTCTGCTCTGCTCTGCTCTGCAGTCACTTGTTGCTGTGGCAGTTTGTAGCATGTGAGTTCTCTCGGGGCTCACACGGCTTCCACTCCTATTCAGCCCTCTCCTGCCTAATGTGTAAGCGCTCGGTAAATGTCTCTTCTCAACTCCCAGACAGACAGTAACAGCCCACTGTGGGGTTAAGTTTTGTGATTATGTATTTGAAAATTGATAATCTCGTACAGCAACTTTCATTTCTTGTACATTTCTGCCTTCCAAATTCTCTGTGACAATCGTGTATTGCTTTTAGTCAGCAAAATACTAGGTGTTACTTAAAATGACATATTTAGACTAACATTTTTAGAATAGGATTTTTAAAATCCAGAAAGGAAACTAACCAGAACATTTAATGCTTTAGCCAAGCTGCATCACATTTCACCTTCATCACACAAATAGTCCTTGAAACTTAAATTTCTTTAGTTCTTTTTTCTTGTTATTCAAATATAGCCAACCTAGGCTATTTTAAGAGAATATAAAAAGGCCCTAAAACATAATCTCTATAACTGCTATTGCTACTAAAGATTTATGTCCCTGATATGTTAAATATTCCAAATCTTCTAGGATCTATACCTTCTAGTTCAAATATTACAAAGTTTATTAATTAGCTTTATGTTTAAATTTCATGCCTATCATTATTAGTCATTATTAGAACTAGTAAGATACATGGCATGTGTAGGATAGATATTTTTAAATAGCTGAAAGAGATAGCTATATATCTAATTACATAACAAAGTTTTTCCCAATATGCAAGGAAAAACTCATCAAAATTTTATCTGAACAGAAAGTGGGCCAGGCTGTGAGCTGTTTCAGAACCTTATTTGTATGCTCAAAAGTAAAAATTCTAAGAATGTCTTTGAACAAAGAATTCATAAATTTTACTTTTTCTGGTTTTACTTTTTCTATTTAAGAATAAAGTGTTCAATAAAAGTTTACTTAAAATGGGTTCCTTCCCAAATTCTCTAAGCTCCCCTCGTGTTCCCCATGGCACTCTTGCCTTCCCATGTATGCTGTTGCTCACTTCCTCGAGTTTATCGACCACCCGTCTGGTAAAATGAAAGCAAGAGTTCATTCACGTGCGTAACCTCCCTGGCACTTAGAACAAAGCTCAGCGCACCATAGGTGTGCAGAAAATCCATTTGTTGAGTGTGTTGCTAGGTCTGGGGTGCTGTGCTCTTCCCAGGGGTCCTTTCCAGGCTCTTGTCCTGAACAGAGAATTGGACAGGAAACCTGCAAAAGATAGCAAGGGTTACATTTATTAACAGTATGAAATGTGGGAAAACAACTATGGTCTTGATGTCACAGAACTGAAGATAGCACTCTCTGGTTGGTCCCAGGTGCAGGGCTTGCGCACATGCACCCTGAAGGGCTGCAAACAGCTCGGGCCCACTTACCCAGTGGGCTGGCCGTGCAGAGGGTCTCCTGCCTGAAGTGGATAAGGCAAAGTATAAACCAGAATTTGTTTCTCAGTCAAATGGAATGTGAAGAACCTTCCTTTCATTGTTCTTGGATGCAGGGGCTTTCTAGGATATTTCTGAAGTTACCAATTTTTAAAAATTATTCAGCTCTAATTTCCTGCATTTGTATGTATATAAACATAGCTACACCCATATAATACTTACAGTCATTTCTTATTGAAGTCTCTGTTGTGTTAGTGGCTGAAATGAAAATGACAATTAATAAAATAATGTTAGTGAAGTGAGACTTTTTAAGTTACTAGAACTCCCTCTTCCTCCTACAGATCTTAAACCTCACCCAGGCACTGCGAGACAGAAAGAGCCCCGTGCAGCTGGTGCAGATGCCGTGCGTGAACGTGGAGCGCAGCCAGGGGCGCGGGCAGGGCCGCATCCACCAGCTGACGAGCACATTCACCCAGACCATCCACTGCAGGAAGCCCTTTTTCTCCTCCTGGTAGTAGATGTAAGACAAGCGGCCCCGGGCAGCATTGTTGTTAAAACATATTTACATCTGTTCCTGTTGTCAACACCTCAAGTCATTGAAGTCTTTTACAAAAGTTTCCTTTTGAATGTAATCAAAAGTTTACAGTTTTTTAACCAAATATTAAATTCCATTTCAGGGAAGAAGTGATATATCTCCTCTATTGTATTTTTGTAGAAAATTGTATAGTTTGTTGTTGTTGGTTTAGAAGGTAACGCATCATGGTGTATTCAGTCTAGAACTGTCATGACTCTAGAATTCCAAGTAGAAAAATAAAGATAGTTGTTGACTTTGAAAACAGTAACATTTTATATATATTTTTAAAGGTTGGAGAGAGTGTTCATTTTGACTCTTTTTTTACATGGCCTTACAAAAGGCCTTTGAGAGTGGCTGGGTCTGAAATTAGTCTCCTCCTCCCACAGAAGAGTCAACAGAACTGTAGGAAAGCATAAAACAAATTTAAGTTGCCTTAATTTTATAAGCTGCTATGTTAGAACTGGAGTAAGAGTACCTACAGTGGTCATTATTGGGGATCTGAAAATTATATTTTGTTAAGTTACAAATGACTACAATTCTATTTTAGAATTTTTTATTATTTTGTTTTATAAAAATCGAAAGACATTCCTCCTTTTCTTAAAAAAAAAAATAGAAACACTCACTTTCCTGAGGGGAATAATGTACAATTAAGGTAGATCATCAGTATTTTCAAATTCAAAAAAAATCCTTAAATAGTCCTTTTTATTTTTTGTATAGGATCAAGTAATTGAGCAATGAGTACTTCAAAATACTGATCTTGTTCAATTTAGTACTTTAGTGTTAAACTTCACTGAAAAGTACCTCGAAGTGTATATTAGATTTCATTTTGGGGTCCTTAGTTTGTAAGTGCATAAAAATGTACTTGAAATTGTTAGAAAAAATTTTAGATTATTAGCCCAATTTGAAGGGAAACATGAGAGAGGACCATAAAATCATTTCTATTTGATTTTGAAATTTAATTTTGTACCTTATTTTGAATACCAGTATGTTTCACATTCTTGGAATTTGTAGTGCTGTGAAGTCATGAGTTATTAAATTGAGATTAAAGCTATAAAGATGAGCTTCTGAAGAAGAAAACTTTTTATCTGTTCTTCAGTCTCAAAACCAGTAACATCAATACTCAGACTAAATTGGGAAGGCACTTAGTAGGCTTGGCCTTTGGTCTTGTGAGTTTACTATGGAGTTTTTTTAATGAGTTATTTTTGTATGAAATGAACATGGGAGCAGCCAACCCGGGATCTGCAGTCTCTCTGCCTCACGTAAATGGGATGGAAGTCGACGGCTGCCCTCAGGGAGTCACTGGAAATCTGTTCTCCACTCACTCCCATCCTCCATTAGTTCTGCATGAAGATAATGGAAACTTGACTGGAAGTTCAAAACTCAAACTATTACCCTTTGGTAAATACTTGTAATTAAAAGTGCCTTTCAAAGATGTATTCTCAAAGAAAAGAAATAAGTTGTAACGTGGGTACGACTTTGATAATAGTTTTTTTCAGTATTTTTGAGAATTACTATATTAATTTTTATAATAGAAAATTTAGTAAACTGCTACTGTTTTATATGCTAAAATTAGTGTGAGAATATTTTTAAGTGTCTGACCATGCTTGAAAAGTAGAGATATTTAAGATTACAAGTCAGAGTACCTTGGCTGTGTTTTGTAAACTTTCATGAACTTAATTCTTATTTAAGTACTGCTTTTCCAATGAGTATATTTATATTGTCAAACATGGTAGACTAAACATAATAAAAATCATTGTCTTAAAGCTAAATTTTTGCTTTATGTATGTATATTGGATATGTAGAATGTTTGTGAATGTGTTTGTTTTTAAATGTTGGAGAACTACCATTTTTCTTGCTTTGGATAATAGTGGTATAGTTTGACTCTGTAATTCCAAAAGATATATTTAACTGAAAACCTTTTGATTGTAGATATTTTGCTTTTATTTAATTATATCTTGCCTTATCATTCCCAGAGTTTGTCAGCAGTTACTGACTGTGGAGACATGGTTTTTTGTAGACTTGAAAATAATTTTATTCACAATTGTTGGGTTTTATTTGTTTGTTTAGAGTTTTTTTGGTGATGCTGAGGGTGGAACCAGGTCCTCACAATGTTAGACAAGCTTTCCACAGCTGAGCACATTCCCCTAGCCCCGTGTTCTTTTTGAATTTAGAGTACACCAGGCGGGCGGAACGCCTGCCTTCCCAGCACACAGGACCGAGGCAGGAGGGTCACCAAGAGTTCAAGGCCAGCCTGGGCTCCACAGTGAGATCCCGCCTCAAAAACCAACCGGAACAAAACAGAAATCAGAAAACCTCAGCCAGTCTTGAGAGAGGGCTGCCCAGCTTGCAGATGGCCACTGGCAGAAAGGCCCTGCAGAAAGGCGCGAGCGAGGTGCCTGGTCCTCAGGGTGACCGCCATGGTCAGGAGGGAGACGGAGGTCTGAGGAGCAGCGCAGCCCCGCCAGGCAGGAGCAGCTCGGATACTGACAGGCGGGGGCACCGGGTGAAGCAGCTGAGACAGCACTAGCGAGGCAGTGTCAGGAACAGGTGGTGTCCATCATGCTCCACAGGGACTGCCCAGGAGGAGCCCACAAGTTCAGCAGCCGTCCAGAGCACCCTGACCTCCCACACAGCATGCAAAGCTTGGGGAAGGGACAGGAAAACCCTCCCAGACACAGTGGCCTCTTACATGGTGCTGTGTCCAAGCAGGTAGCAATCTGCATAGCACAGCCACAGAAAGAGGCGTCCCAGAAAAGTATTGATGAAGTTCAGGAAAACAATCTAATAATTGAGTGACTTTGTTTATTTTAAATGAGATACTGTATTGCCCAGGCTGGTCTCAAACTCCAGGGTTCCAATGATTCTCCGCTTCAGCCTTCTGAGGTAGACTGTAGGCGTACACTGCCATCCCTGGCCCAACCAATATTTTAAAACATGCTTAAATGAAGTTGAAAGTTCAGAAATTCAAGCCCAGCCTGGGTAACTTAGCGACTTAGCAAACCCTGTCTCAAAAAGTTAAAAGAGGCTGCGGATGAAACTCAATGTGAAGGCCTTGGGTTCAATCCCTAGGACTGAACAAAAGCTGAAGGAATTTTTAAAATGTTAGACACTAAGAACAACAGCATCCAAATGAAAAAAGCTATCCATGAGATGAGTAAGCAACAGAAGGGTATACAGTGAGAGCAGACAGAGCTGAGGAAATGCTCGAGTGAAAACCGTTTCAGAAATAAACTAGAATACAAGAGCAGAAAGGCCACATATCACAAAAACCTGGCAGGAAAAACATACTGTGTGTCAAAACAGCCGAGGCTTTCTGTACTCCATTGTCACAAGCTTAGTGGTTCAAGTCAGCACAGATGTATCACTGGAGCTCCACAGCTTAGAAGTCTTGACGCAGGCTTTCTTAAGGCAAAATCAAAGTGTCAGCAGGACTCGGTTCCATCTGCGGCTCGGGAGAATTCATTGTCTTACCTTTAAGGCCTCTCAATTCCTTGCCTGTCTCCCCCCTCACCTTCCTTTTCTGCATGTGTGCATGTGCGTGTGTGTGTGTGTGGTGGGGAGAGTATGGGAATTGTACTCAGGGCCTTGGCAATGACCTGTATCTCCAGGCATTCTTTAGTTTTTATTTCTTGAGGCAGGGTCTCACTGAGTTGCCCAGGCTGGGTTCGAACCTGTGATCCCTTTGCCTTGGCCTCTTGGTGTGCTGAGATTACAGGCATGTACCACAACACCTGGCTTCCCCCTAATATCCTCTTAAGAACTCAAGTATCTTAGCACTTTGGAGGCTGAGGCAGGAGATAGCTGTGAGGTCAAGACCAGCCTGGGCTACAAAGGGAGTTCAAGGCCAACCTGAATTGTGTAGTGAAACCCTGACTCAAAAAGACAAAAAACAAAACAAACCAAAAGAAAACAAAGACTCTGGTGATGATATTGGACCTACCCAGCTAATCTAAGAGAATGGCTCTTTTTTATTTTTATTTTTTGGTAGTGCTGGGATTAATCCAGGGTCCCGTGCGCGCTAGTGAAGCACATGCTCGACCACTGAGCTACAGCCCCAGCCCCTTCTGTTTTTTAACATATGCTAACACACAACCTTAATTCCATGGGGGCATCTTTGGGGGCCTTCGGCTGCTTTCCCTGTGAGATACAACGTAGGCAGGACACCTGCTCTCACTATTTTCTGTTTGTTTCGCTTTTCTTTTTTTCAGTGTTATACTGCAGAGCCTGTCCAGTGCAGGAAGGCAAAAGAGAGGAGGATTGCAATTTTGGGGCCACGTCAAGACTGCCCTGGATTACACAGCAAAACTCTTCTCGGCAGGAAGAAAGAAAATAAAATCTTTGCCTAGAAACCAAGAGAAATTGTTTTTGCCAAACAAATCTGTATTAGCTCTTCATTACTCTAAATATCTGAAGTCGTAATTAGCGTGGACCTCACAGTTTTTGAGGTTTCGCTGACCTAACTGCTTTGGGCCTATGGCCTGCAGGAGAACAAAACCACTCACCTCATGGACAGAAAGCCAAAGAGGGAGAGGAAGGAGCTAGCGTTCCACAATCCCTGTAAGAGTTAATTATCTTTTTACACATTTTAATTTCCTGTCCAAAGTGTGCATGACAGAGTTCTGTCCACAGCCCCACCCGAGATATGAGGGCTCGAAGCACCTTCAGGTCACCAGCCACCACCCAGCCACCTTCGTGGTGCTGGCTCTGATGGGAGGAGATAGTGTAACCAGATTGTTGCAACCCTGCGTCTTCACCCATATGTTAATATTTTCTCAGGGAAGTTGGGAAAAGCCTTTCTTCTCAATAAGTGTGGAAACTTTGAAACCGGAATTAGTAAAGTAACTACAGTATTTTGATGATGGAGGTAAATCGCTTGCTTATTACTGGGCTCATGGTTCTGTTCCACATTGTGAACCAGGGCAGCTCATTTCTCAGTTATGGCAGATACATGAATTTGCTGTCGTCCCTTTTTATGTCCTAAAATTCCCACTCCTGAATGATATCACTTTGTATGATAGGAAGAATTATTTGTTGAATTCAACAAACACATTGGTCCCAATTATGTACCATATCCCCCCAAAAGAGTAGTAGAAACATAAAAATCAGTAAAGTGTGGTATAACTCCTGGATTTATTCTTTAATACTGTTCACATTTTTAATTGAGCTGCCCATATTTTTCTTATTTATTACAGAAGCATGTTTTCCATATCAACATTTCTCTTGTAGAAGATGAGGCTTTCATTCACCCTGCTCACGTGTTTAATCTGCTCTTTAGGGTTAGAGAGTAGATGGGCTCCAAAATGGCTGCCACCAGTTCCTTCCCCCTTTGCAAACATGTTGCATACCAACCGTTTACCTCCCCTCCCTTCCACCTGGCTGGCTTCACAGCTTGATTGAACCAATAGAATATGGTAAAAGTAAAGCTGTGCCAGTTTTGTCATTAGCCTCAGTGGAAGCCTGGTGGCTTCTACTTTCATCCTGGGAAGTCACCTACCATATAAGAAATTAAAATAACCAAAGTCCACCATGCTATAAGGAAGCCCAAGTTAGAGAGGTGGTGATGAAAGAGAAAGAATGTCATTCTATTACCACATCAGTTCTCCCCAGAAAATAGACCAAAACATCCTATTGTCTGTTACATAGACTATAGTCAAATTTCTCCTATTATTTATTAAAATGTATTTTACTGCTAGGTTTTTTTAAGTTGAGATCTAATCAAGATTTATCCATCACATTTGTTTCATCTTTTAATCTGGAAGAGTTTCTTCACTTTTCCATTGACATTTACATTTTGAATACCCCTCACTCTTATCTAATTTCCACTTGGTATCCAACTTGGACCTTGTATTTCCTGTAAACTGGAAGTGAGAACTAAAAGCTTGAATACGTTCAGCTTAAGTATTTTTTGGCAGAAATATTTCATTGATGATGCTGTGTACTTCACATGGCATTTACATTAGAAGTTAGAGAAGTAATACTTAATTTCTACGGAGGAATACATCATGGTTGAGAAATCCCAAAGGAGCCAGATGGCTGGGGCAGCAAAAACTTGTTCACAAATGTTTAAAAATGTTCTCTCCTCTGTAGAATTTGATTATCTTACCCCCTATCTTTGAAAGCTTTATTTTTATCTCATCTTCATCAGTAACCTTCTGTTATATAGCTCCTTTTTGATGACTGTGGTGATGATGACTGGTATTTTGATTTTCTTTATACTTACAGTGTGCAATATGATTTGGTGAATGTATGCAATGGTGAATTTCTGAGTCAAGCTATTTAGCATATCTTTACTGCACATATTTCTATGGTAAGAATAGAAAATCTATTACCAGTTTTATATTATTTTACTATAAACACAATATATTGATGGGTTACCATGATGTATAATAGATCTCTTGTACTTATTCCTTCTAACCGAAGTTGTGTGTCCTTTGACCAATGCTTTCCAATCTCCCCACCCCACAATTTGGTAAGCACCATTGCACTCTGGTTTTTATGAGTTTGACTCTTTCGTATTCCACATATCCAAATGTGGTAGACGGTTGGTATGGAACATGTTTGGAAGGAGGGAAGGAACTGATGGTGGCCATTTGGTACTTGTCTTTCTCTATCTGGCATATTTTACTGACTGTGATGTCCTCAAGGTTCATCTGTTATCAGAGATGGCAGACTTTCCTTCCCTTTTAAAACTGGAGGGTATTCTGGTATACCTTATCTTGTCCATTTTTGTTGCTATAGCTGAATGCCACAACTTACAATGAATGCATAGAGGTTTTGGGGCTCATGGGTCTAAAGGCTGAGAACTTCAAGGTAGGTGAGGTTGCTGTTTCTGATAAGGATATCTTCAGAGGCCTGAGGCAGGGCAGGGTGTCATGTGGCAAGACAGCAGGCACGCTAGCTCAGGTCTTTTTTCTGTTTTCTCATAAGGACACTAATACCTCGTGGAGCCCCACCCTCATGATGTCATGTAACCTAATTATGTTTGAAATCCCCGTATCTTAACACTCTTCCAATGACAAATCACAAGATGAGTTTCAGATTGGACAAGAAGTCAAGTCCTAGCATGTCCTGATTCCATATCTTGGCTATTGTGAATACTGCTGCAGTGAACATGGGAGTGTAGCTATCTCTTGCACATATTGATCTCATTTCCTTTGGGTAGGTACCCAAGGGTGAGACTGCTTGATCAAGCAGCAGATCTGTTATTCTTTGATGATGACCCTGATACTGCTCCCATAATGGCTATACTCATTCATATTTCCATCAACAGTGTACAGGGGTTCCCTTTCCGCCACATCCTCATAAGCTCATTATTGCTTTCATCTTTTTGATAGTTGCCACCCCAACAGATACAGGGTGAAATCTCATCATGGTTTTAATTTGCATTTCCCTTATGATTGGTGATCTTGAACATTTATTTGATCATACACCTGTTCGCCATTTGTATGTCATCTTTGGGGAAATGCCTGTCTAGGTTTTCTTTCCATTTTTTAATCACCTTATTTGATTACTTACTATTGAGTTATTTGAGCACCCTACATATCATAGATAAATGTTTGCAAATATACTGTCTCATTCTATAGGCTACCCTTTACTTTGTTGAGTGCTTCCATTGCTATGCAGAAGCTTTAGTTTGCCAAGAATGTGCCTGTGGTTTGGGGGTTATCAAAAAAACAAAACAAAACAAAACAACAACAAAATAAACTATTGACCTGATCAATGTCATGGAACATTTCCTCTGTTTCCTCTGTTAGTAGTTTCAGGTTTTATATTAATCCATTTAAGTCACTTTGACTTGATTTTTATGTATAGTAAAAGGCAAGCATCCTATTTCATTTTTCTGCATATGTGTATTCAGCATTCCCAGAACCATTTATTCCCCATTGTGTGTTCTTGACATCTTTTTCAAAATCTATTTATTGTAAAGATGTGGATTCATTGCTGGGTTATTCTGTTACTTTTTTAAAGCCAGTATCATGCTGTTTTGATTCCTATAGGTTTATAGTAGAATTTCATTTTCATCAAGCATATTTACTAGTTTTGTTGCAGCATTGCTATAGTCTGCATGCTTCAAATAAATATCAAAAGAATGTCTTTATGAATGATGTTAACAGCATAAAATCTCCAAACAAAATACATAATTTGCAACAAAAAGACTTTTGTCTGCTAATCTCATGAACTCTCGCTCACTGATGACTAGTTTGCTTCTACACATTGCTTCTCACTTGATCTCTTCATTTTAAGTGGCCTTGGGTTGATGGTGCAAGTAGGCAGCAAAACTGCATTATTAGTCAGTCAGCATCACTTTATTTAGTAGGCAAGTTTTAATCTGCTTAAGAATCTGTGCAAAGAACCCTGATGAGAACATGAACCTTTAAAGTTTTTCTTTTACCAAGCAATGCTGATCAATTTAGCTATTACAGTTTCAAAATACTAAATGTTGTTTATCAAAAAAAAAGAGAAAGCATGTAGAGTTCTTTTTTGAGTTTTAAGTTTTTGGAACAGGGACCTAGCAAACCTTACAGTCCCTCAAAGCAGTTTCTTCATACAAAAAATACTTAATATGGAGACTAGTACTAAGTAGGAAATGAGGTATGCAGGCATGTTTTGTGCTAAATGTGGTACAAATGCCTTTAGGTACATACTTTTCACTCAGAGCAGCCATCTCAGTATATTAACAGAATTTTAGGATTTGGGGTTTGAGATGATATAACATGGCAGACATCTGTGCTTACGGGCTTGGATTAAGGCATGAAGGGGATATGAACGCATGTGGATTTCTAGGTTTGCTATAATCTTTCTTGAGACACAGTGACAATTTGGGATCATAAGGCTACTTTAAAGTTTTCTCTTTTGTGACACATGTGGGTTTAGCCTGGGGTTGGGACCTGCAGTCCTTGGGAAGCAGTCACTGGGAAGTAGTTTGTCCACACCTAACTCTGGAAAACAAAGTGACTTTTCAAAAGGTGTTTGTTCAGGACTTTGGCACCTGGATCCAGCCTGTGAAATGCTAGCCTGGCAATCCGTTGGTGGTGCTTCTCCAAGCTGCCTTGTGGGTTTTCTTAGATCTGAAAATGGAAAACATGATTTCAAAAAGAAACAGCTAATCTCTGCAAGCAAAGAGATGTGTCTGTTTTTCCTTTGACTCCAGGAACCCGCTTGTTCCAGAAGATCTGGTTACACAATTTGAGCCCAACAGTCAAGGTTTCCAGACCCACGGAAGCCTGCAGAAGCATGCGGGGCGGGGGGGCGGGGGGCACGGGACAGGCAGCTTCACCCAGCCCAGAGCAGGGAACGTTGTGTAAACATCTAGGGTGGCTGGTGGCAGCTGGAACTGGTCTAACCAGGTGCTCGTGCTGGACTTCCGGGTGCACAACACTGCCTTTTTTCTCAGTGTGGTTTGGGGTCCATTCCAGAAAGCCATTCAACCTTGCAAGCCGTTGTTTTGAATTGCAGTACTTAAAGGTAATCAGGAACTATATTTAAACCAAAACACTGGTTTAAGCCAGGGTGGCAAATGCCCTCACTTAGCTTCTGAGCAATAGAACTCTGCTTACACTCACTCTCCAAGGATATGCGTAACTCCCTGAATCTCTAGCTACCGAGCTCTTCCTTTCCTGGGACAGCTTCCCCTTAATGTCATCAAGACTGATATAGCCACTTTTAAATCTCAAAAGCCAGGTGTACCCCTGTAATCCCAGAACTGGAGAAACGGAGGCACGTGCAGGCCAGCCTGAATGACATGGTAGCTGTACTCTGTCTCAAAAAACTGAGCTGATTTCCAGTCTGCAGCTAAGGACGAGTCGTCATCATTGATGCAGAAGTTTGGAGGAATTGCTGAAGGAAAAACAAAGGATCTGAATGCAGAGATCTGGACTGCAGCAGAGGCTGGGGCAGTCTGCAGTCTGGGGCAGGGGATCTGAGCGGCTGGCACATGTGCAGGTACCCGTATCATATATACACAAATGCGTGGGCTGTTACTTAGCAGTGTGGTCCTGTGCAGGGGCCTCCCTTTCCCAGAGTGTGTTAAAGCATTCTCCATACTGCAGTTTGTTCCTCCAATCCCACTCTCCCCACTCCCCATGCTTCATGTTCTCAAAATCACCTCCATGAGCACTGGTCACCTCCACCTTTCACTTCCGGTCACCTTCTCCCATGGGAGATACTAGCAGAGGAAGATCTGAGGCCCAAGGAGCAAAGTGAGCTTGGAATGTTTATCCCCCAGCTTCTGGAATTTTTTTTTTTTTAATTTGAAAGAGAATAAAACAAAAGGGGGCAGTACAGAGCAGATCAGAACAGGACAACATAGGCAACACAGTACTTTACATTAAGTCAACTGGACATCAACAGTAGCTAACACCATATCTCTTACTCTGCTATAGTTGAGCATAGTTTCAAATACAATAATATCAAACATATCACAATAGTATAAA